>JASAMX010017028.1:0-19701 GCA_030248175.1 Microlaimidae sp. YZB2_3
TAGTTACATTTACAATATATTAACTTTTCATCGTCTATAATGCAAATAATTGTATTCTTGTTTGCATATCTATCTGTTTGTGTGTTGCACATTTTATTTCCAACCATAAAATGATGGAGCGGCTAATATAATATTAGAAACTAGAAAACTTGTATTAAGCAAAAATGTTGCAGTCGGTTTTTAATGGATTTTTTGTCACATTGATATCCGTGTTAGCATACCAATGACAACACTAAACGTGATGTAATTAAGATAATAATTTTTTTTTTGTTTTTAATAATTTTATGGTTAAATTATATCTGGCTGGCCTCGTAAAAGCGTGTAAAGAAGATTTAATAAAAAAAAACAAATTAAAACGTAAAATATTTTCAAAATCCCACCTTTTTTACAAGTTGTACAAAAATCAGTAAATTTTAGCACCTAAAAAAAATTGACATTTTTGTTTCAAATTGATTATTTTGATAAATAGTTACAATACGGTCGGTATTTGATCTCTAATGTTAAACTGTTTTTGCTTAACTTTTCTAGTTAAATATAGACAATTCAGTAATGCTAGCCGTTATCTAAGTTAGCCAGACGTAAATTGTTTGCAGTGTAAGCTACTATATCATCAAATATAGATTTTAGCTTAATTCTTTTTTTAATAGAGCTAATTACTTATGTAAGGATTTTTTGCTAGCGGTGAAATTTTCCGGGAAGGTTTAGGGGTGAAACACTGATGACGTTCTGTTTTAATTGAATTTTCGTTCATTCCTTGGGTTTATAATTAATCTGTCCGTGTTCATTTTTTAATTAAATTTTCCCATTCAGTAAATGAAAAAATACGTCCTGTTTCATTGAAGAAAACCAAATGTTTATGAAAGTGTTTTATCTATTTCAGGAAAAATACTTTAATCCTGACAAATGCTAGATTTATTTTTAAACGCTTTCTTTTTCTTTACCGTACCGTCCCCTTTTAAGTACATATACTTGTATTTAGCTATAGGTGGTTGAGCGTAAAAAAACAATTAATGTCCCAGGAATACTGGAAAGTCACTCCTAATTTGTTTTCATTTGGACGTTTTAGAGTTTTTCAGAAGTTCGTTCGCCCCTATGGAGTGTAATAATATCATGATAGAAATAAAAAAATATGCCTCTAGACGCATCCCTCTTAACTAAGGTCATACATGGGCAAGTTGGTCCGGAGTGGGGGGGGTTACACCATACATGGGCAAGCTGGCCCGGAGTGGGGGGGCTAAACCCCAAAGTGGGGGGGGGGTTAAAATCCGAGAAACGCAAAATACCCATATCGTTTTTTTTCTGGAGTGCATTTTACCCATATTGTTTTTCGATTTTGAAGGAAAAATAGGTGAAAAACATTAATTATAGGTCAAAAAGCCCTTTTTATTGCTTTTTTTGCTTAAAACAGTTATTTTGACCTCAAAACATAAGTTTGGAAGCAGTTATAAGTCATTTTAAAGACATTTTTTTTTTGTTTATTTTCCCAAAATTGGGGGGGGGGTTAACTTCTCCCCCCCCCCCCACTTCAGAGTGGGGTGGGGGGCTAAACCTAACTTCTCAGAATTTTGGGGGGGGTTAACCCCCCCCCCCAACCCCCCCCCGTGCCCATGTATGGGTTACACCCCAAATTAGGGGGGGGGGGTTAAAATCCGAGAAACGCAAAATACCCATATTATCGTTTTTTTTTCTGGAGTGCATTTTATCCATATCGTTTTTCGATCTTAAAGAAAAAATAGTTTAAAAACGCTAATTTTAGGCCAAGAAGCCCTTTTTATTGCATTTGTGAGCTTTTAAAACTTTCATTTTGACCTCAAAACTTAAGTTTGGAGGTAGTTACAAGTCATTTTTAAAGACATTTTTTTTTTATTTTTTCCAAAATGGGGGGGTTAACTTTTTCTCCCCCCCCCCCACTTCTGAGTGGGGGGGGGTTAAACCCCACTTCTCAGAATTTGGGGGGGGGTTAACCCCCCCCAACCCCCCCCCCCGTGCCCATGTATGACTAAGGTCCGCCCGCAAAAATACAAAAATCAATTAATTACTATGTTAAAGTATGTCGTGAGTGTCGAAAAGAAATTCAATTAATTACGATGTTAAAATATGTCGTGAGTCTCGAAAAAAAAAAATTAGAGGCGTTTTTTAAATTTAGATGCGCGTTCTTGAAACGTGCTCCTGAAAATATAAAAAAGATCTGTAAAAATTTTTTTAAAAAGGAACAAATACTTAAAATACATGTTGCAATGAATGTTTTGCTCGCAAAAGCAGTCATAACTTGTGCAATATTAACCCGTTCCCGTAATTGCCTTTTCCTATGTTACAACCGTGAAACGTTTGTGCGACCTATGTCATACTTCCGTCTTACCTAATTTTTTGCGCGAATAGTGTCCAGTG
Source organism: Microlaimidae sp. YZB2_3 (assembly GCA_030248175.1). Lineage (NCBI taxonomy): Eukaryota > Metazoa > Nematoda > Chromadorea > Desmodorida > Microlaimidae > Microlaimidae sp. YZB2_3. Next base: position 2,389 of record JASAMX010017028.1, read on the forward strand.
TGCGAGCAAATTGAAATGTTTAAAGCGGTACGGTGTCAATATGCAGATTTTTGTCACGGATACAGTGTATTACAATAGATTATTTCATGATGCAAAAATTTGCATATTGCTACCGTACAGCTTTAACCATTTCAATTTGCTCGCTCACTGGGCACTATTTTCGCACAAAAAATCATTTATGACGGAAGTAAAAGCTAGGTCATGCGAAGAGCTCACCGCGGTAAGGTTTACGTACGACATTTATCATACGAAAATACCACCACCGTAAGACGAAGATTTTACCTTTGTTGTACCAAGGTTTCACGGTTGTAGCGGGGGCAAAAGGCCTTCAAGGGAACGGGTTAAGGTGATTTTTGAAACCAATATATCATTTTATTTGTATTTAAACGAACAACACGTACTGTGGTGTTATCAGACTTTCAGATTTTATTAGCTATTGTCTGGTTTTTGTAACTGGGATTGCAAAATACTATTAACAGCCAATAAATTATCAAGTTCCAATAACCCCACTGAGTTGTTTGTAATACAAATAAAATGATTTTAAAAATAACCTTTATATTGCACAAGTTGTGACTATTTTTGCGAACAAAAGATTAATTGCAACATGTATTTTAAGTATTTGTTAATTTTCTATAAACATATTTTACGGTTTTTTTTTATATTTTCAGGAGCACATAATTTTCTTTTCAAAACTCAAGGACATACTTTAATATAGTAATTTATTGATTTTTATATTTTTTCCGGGTGGAGCTTAGTTAAAGGTGCGGTATACTAAATCATGGTGTATTTTTTTTCGCGTTGTCTTTGGTATCAATCGATGCGTTAGGTTTTACTGAGTAAAAAATTGTATTACGAAAAAAAATAATTTTCAGCGGTTCTCGAGATATTAGCAAGAATATTGCTTGGTTATTTCGGATTTTTTTTTGTTTTCTAACAAACACCTGCGTGGTGATGAATTTGGTGTGTTTTTTTGCCTTCGTTTGATTTTGCAAACGCATTCTTTCTTGGGAAAATTCGTATGTTTTTAATCCTTTTTTATGCTAATTTTGCTGTGAAAAGATGGAGAATTTTTAGTTGTACTAATTTCTGTGAGTTTTTTTATGATTTTATTGCAAAAAAAGGCTTTATTCGAAAAAAAAAAACAAATTTGAAAATTTTGAGTTTAGTTCAGTCGCGGCGACCCTCCTCGTGTTGTTTGTTTTCTTTATCGCTTATCCCCTGTAAACAACACGAGGAGGGTCGCCGCGACTGAACTAAACTCAAAATTTTCAAATTTGTTTTTTTTTCGAATAAAGCCTTTTTTTGCAATAAAATCATAAAAAAACTCACAGAAATTAGTACAACTAAAAATTCTCCATCTTTTCGTAGCAAAATTAGCATAAAAAAGTTTAAAAACATACGAATTTTCCCAAGAAAGAATGCGTTTGCAAAATCAAACGAAGGCAAAAAAACACACCAAATTCATCACCACGCAGGTGTTTGTTAGAAAACAAAAAAAATCCGAAATAACCAAGCAATATTCTTGCTAATATCTCGAGAACCGCTGAAAATTATTTTTTTTCGTAATACAATTTTTTACTCAGTAAAACCTAACGCATCGATTGATACCAAAGACCACGCGAAAAAAATACACCATGATTTAGTATACCGCACCTTTAAAGGTGCAGTTTATTAATTCATGGTGTATTTTATTTTACATTTTAATTAATATTAATCGATGTATTAGGTCACACTGAGGAAAAAATTGTATTACACTAAAAATAACAGTTAACGAGTTATTAACAAGAATACTCCCCTTGGTTATTTCCAATGTTGTTTTTTCTGCACCAGTTTTTAAAAGAAAACATTTTTATTAAACGAATATTAATAAAACTTAATGGAATTCATGCTAGGGTAATAAAAAAGCTTAAGCTTTAAATTTGGTTCAATTCAAAGAAGTATTATTTAAGTACTGTCTAAGAGTGTGCATTGCCGGAAAATTTCACTTTAGCCGCGCCTAGTACTAAAGGTCCAAAAATCGTTTAGCCTTAGCTTTAGTACTAAGCCCAAAAAGGACTTAGTACTAAAGCACTTTAGCCTTAGCTTTTGCCAAACTGACAAATATAGACATGTTCCTAAATTTTAAAAATTGTATCTTTTTTTAAGTTATTCCTAGCAGTGCACTGTTAGGTAAGACAATAAAGACAGTTTCAACATTAAAGATGTTTTTAACTTTTATTGCATCAGGTTTTAGTTTTATATTTTAAAAATTTTATTTTTAGGGTTAATTTTACAGTTTTAGAGTTGGTCTTGTAATTGCATTGCAGTTTTAATTTTAAATGTAAATACAAAGCCATTAAATAGGTAAATTATCAAGAATATTTTTTGAAATAAATATCTAAAGCAACAAAACATTTAACCAACGTTTTTTATAAAAAAAGTTTGCTGCATAATAAACTTTACAAAATACCCATATGAAATCGTAAAAATAAGATTATTTTAATATTTAGAAACACGTAGAAACTAAAAAAATACCTCAAAACAGAAAAAAATAAAGTCGTTTTTAATGCTTAAACAAAAATGAGAAATACAAGAAAGTAAAACTGCATACTTACAGCACATTGAAACCAAAAGTAGCTTTAATTGTTTTATAGCATTATTGTTTAAATAACTCACTTATGTTACTTTTAAAGTAAAATAATATAATATATTCAACTCCAGGTGAGCGTAGTTTTGGCAGCTAAGAGGGCGGGAGGATGGTTGGAATGGTTGGTTACCTAGGGTAAATTGCATCTTAAATTCTGGGTGGGAGATCCTAGGGTTCCTTCCGTACTCGGTGGTTTTTAAGGGTGGTAAACCCTAGATCCAAAATTTTAAAATCTAAAAAAGGGTCAGGGTGGGTCTGGTTTTCAAAACAAAATACTGTAGAGGTGTCATATTAAAAATTCTGAAGCAGAGTTAGGTTGAAAATTTGAAAATTTTTAAAGGGGGACTCGATTTTTATTTAGGAGGGCGGTCCAAAATTTTGAGGTAAGAGAAGGGGTGGACCCCACCCTACTTCCCTCTTTCACTGAATCTCATTAAATAATCATGTTTTTTTGGTGAGAACACTTAAAGGAGCGGTGCGGAGTCAAACTTTTTGTCTTCGATTTTGATAATTTTTGTGCAAACATTACCCTTGCTCACAGAATTTTTTTCAACAAAATATATCCAGTCGTTCAGGAGTTAAAAATGGCCTTTTTGACAATTCTGTACGTGATAGATTGCTCAATGGGTATAGCGATTTACGTTACAAATTATACACTCAAAAAAGCGGCTACTTTTTACTTTGATTTGATACCTAGATCGTTAAAATTTTTGCAATATTCGTCGAAATATTGCATTTCCCGTACAAAAAACCCGCAACTTTTTCGTTAAAAACACCAAACGACGGCAGTGATTATGTGAAGTTTGCCCAACCTTTCTTTCCTTCCCTTCGTGTTTTTAACAAAAAAATCGAGGGTTTTTTGTACGAAAAACGCAATATCTCGACAAATACTGCACCAACCTTAACGATCAAGGTATCAAATTAAAGTAAAAAATAACCGCTTTCTTTGAGTATATAATTTGTAACTTAAATTGTTACATTCATTGAGAAAATCTTCAGGTACAAAATTGTCAAAAAACGCTATTTTTGTGGGGTCATAACTCCTGAACCTCTGGACATATTTCGTTGAAAAAAAATTGGGGGCAGGGGTAAGGTTTTCACAAAACAATTATCAAAATTTAAGACAAAAAGCTTGACTTCGCAGTCCGCACCGCACCTTTAAGTAATTTGGAGACAGAAAAATCTGTGACAGGGAAATATCTCCTTTTTTTTCTTAAAAAATTTAAAAATTAACTAAAAAAAAGTTTGATTCCGAACCGAACATTTAACCGGTACTCTACATGCCCTTGTGCTATGCGTTCTAAAACTGTTCGGAACAGTTCTAGAACCTGTTCCGAACAGTTCTAGAACAGTCTAGGACTGATTTGCAGTTCTCAAAATCAAAAAATAAATAAAACTCCGCAAATGATATTTAAACACATAAAACAACAGAAATACACAATAAAATCACGTGATAAGTGTTGGAAAATGTTTCGGTGACTTTTATAATGCACCAAAGTACAACTTCGGCATTTTCAAATGCCGAATTTCTCACAAATTTGGGCAAATTGGAAAGTACACTGACACCGTCCGAACAGTTCCGAACAGTTCCGAACTTAGAACTGTTCCGAACAGTTCTAAAACGAGTTAGAACTTCCGAGTTAGAACTGTTCCGAACAGTTCTAAAACTGTTCGGAACAGTTCTAGAACCTGTTCCGAACAGTTCTAGAACTGGACCGGTTGAGTACGGGTTAAGCCTTTTTGGTGATTTGTCATCATTTTCTTGGCAAAAGCTAACTTTTTGCCAGGCCCATACCTAGTGATCGACCGGGGCAGAATTTTTGCTGATGCCGGGGCCGGGGCCGGGGTAGAGAAATTTGGATTTGCCGGGGCCGGGGCCGGGGTAGAAAATTTTGCCCCGGCCGGGGCCGGGGCCGGGGCAGGCGAAAAATTAAGCAGAATTTGTAATTTTGGTCATTTTTTTCAAATAAAAATCAACATTTTTACTGTTAATTATTTGGTTTATGTAATGAATAGTCACATTTTAGAATTTAAGTACTTTGTGAGTAAAAAAACTTATTTTTTATTACACAAAAGTTTTTTTTTCTAAGCAGAACAAAATTTTTATTTTCATATTTCAATTTTTCTAAACCTAAATTATTATTTTATTTACATAATATATGTACATTTTCACGTAATTATTAGCAGTATATTCTTGTTTAAAGCAATATTATACTTAATCGCAAACCATTTATGTTACTTTTAAAAAATGCTTTACAAATAGAGCAAACCATTTATGTTACTTTTAAAGAATGCTTTACAAATATGTAGAGGAAGAGTTAAAATACTTACAAGGAGCATGTTTTGATCAGTAAAGCAAAACGTGGTAAAGAAACTAAAATCAAAACTGGGTACAAGTAACAAAAATATTTCACAATAACAAAATCTCTTCATATTAAAATATTTTTAATTAAATATGTTGGTACCTAATTGGCGAAATTTAACCGTAAAAGTTAAGAATACTAGTCTTGCTTGAATGTTATTTTAAAAAAGAACTTTTACTCGAATTTCATTTACACACCACTATTCAACATTTTTTAGTTTAAACATATAAAAAGGGTTAAAACGCACCTTTTTATTTTAAAAAATAAGAGCATTTTTAAAATTTTATTGTCAATTTTTGTAAATTAAAAAAACACTCTTTTTAAGTTGTAAAAAGTAAAATATTATATTGCGAGTACATGAGACTACTCGCTTTCTAGCTGTTTCAAGTTGATTGTTTTAATGATTTTAATCAAATTATTTAATTTTAGCCAAAAATTATAAAATTAACGTCACGTAAACTTTTTCAATGTAATTATTTTCGTGATTTTGCACTACTTTTTATAATTTTTCGAGATTTATCAAAAACATAATATAACCCAAAAAAATTTTTGATTATACACTAGGTTTTTGAATAAAATTATGGAAGAAAAAAATGCAACATTTTAAACGTTCGCGACTTTCTGTGCATATACCACTGATTTCTTGCGAAGAGATTTTTTTGCAGTCAATAATTGTTTTTTCGTGTAGCGCATTTACTTGCAAAAGTGGAAGCAAAGTTGCAATATGCACTGCAAAACGCTAACACTGTTAAAAATTGGTGCACCCAAAAATAGCAGAAAATGGCGGGTTTTCAGTATTAAACTCGCACAAGAGTGCTAGTTTCAAGCAAAATATTTTATTTAAAAATTAGTATTATTCTTATTTAGCATTATGCGAAAACTTTTTTTCAAATTAAATATAAACAGTTCATTATTAACTTTTTGTTTTAAAAATTCACGTTTGGTGTCTTTTGGCTGGATACAAAATATTGGGTTCAAAAAAACTGGACTGACTCCGCAGGTTTTTTTTAAATTTTATGAATACTATTGTGTAGATTTACAATAAACTTAAAAATTCTAAAATAAAGACTAGACATCAGCTTGAATTTTTTTAACGTAACAAAATTTAAAAACAATTTCCAATATTCACCTAAAAATAAACGCAAGAATATATAATCCAAGCAAATAGGGTAGTGCATTTAATTTCGGCACTTTTCCAAATTGGGCATTTTTGATTTTGGACTATATCTTTGGTAATCCTGGACGGAATACGACGTTTGATAGCTCAAATGAGACCTAATTATATGTAGATGACTGTCGTGAGCTTTTTATTTGTTATGTTATGATATTTTCATGTGAAATTGTGTGATTTATAAAAAATAAAATTGATACTCGTTTTTAGAACATGGGCATTTCATGATTACGCAATAAATTGGTTTAAAAATTAAACTGTCCTGGTAAAATTTAGTCTATTTTCCGAATTTTTAGTCCCCGTGGTTCTACGCTGCGTCTGTGGTGAGCAATCGTTATAAAATAAAATAGTGTAATTTCGGCACACATATTGCTGTAGGTAAAAACGGGTTGAATTAAGTGGTCGGGTGTTAAATTGTAATTGTAAATAGTTAAAAGACAACGTTGAAATGTGTAGGGGTCATAGCACTGCACTTAAACTCGATTAAGAGGGTCCTTTTAAAAAGTGCCGAAATTAAATGCACTTTTTCCCCAAATTTTGCTCATTTTGATACCATTTGGCATTTTAGCTGTAACTTTTTGCCAGTTACACGTTGAACAACAAGTAGAAGCTTAAATTAAAGAAAACTGTCTGGAGATAATGATAGGCTTTTAAATTTTTGAAAATGATGATTTTTTGACTGAGAAACAATCAATTGTTTGTAAAGTGCCGAAATTAAATGCACACATTTAATTTCGGCAATTTTCCATTTTTTTTAAAAACTGATTTAATTAAGTAAAAAAACTACTTTCGTACAGTGAAACTTTTGTGACGCAACGCAGTATCGTGAAAGCTTCAAAATGAGCTATCAAACATGAAATTCGGGCCATACAGTGAAAAGTTACATCGGAAAAACAAAAAAGTGCCGAAATTAAATGCACTACCCTATGTCCAGTTGTACAATAAACCGTTCTAATCAACTCACACATGATCGAATTTAAATAATCGAATTTAATCATCATTTTCTGCTAATTTTTTGCACAAAGCGATTTAGTAAAATAGTCTTAGAAAAAACGAGTTTTTTGGTGTACGAAATATCGCTGTGCGAGAAAAGTTTTATTGAGTGCACAGAAAATAGCTTGCGCGTGAAAAGTCACAAGTGCAACATTTCTTGTAAAATTTAGGTAAAAAATTCCCTGTCTAGCCGAAAATTCTCTTGTTTTATATATTTTTGATATTAGCAATGATATTAAAATAACTCCAATATATGCAAAATACGTCTTGTGATTATGGAGGCAAATAAAACCTAGCTGACCTCGATGATTTGCAGTATTGAATCGACTATTTAACATTAAAATCATTTAAAACTTTCAGTAAAAACGGTTTTATATTTAAGATTAAATACCATATTTTAACAATTATTTATCAAATTACACAATTTGGAACAAAAATACAATTTTTTAAAGCGTGAAAGTTGACTAATTTATGTATATTTTTTGAAAAGCAGGAATTAAAAAAAATTATGCGTTCCAATTCGTTTATTTAAAATTTTATAACCGCACAATTTTAATTGATCCGTTTACGTCTCTTATACAAACTTACTAGAGGTCAGCCAGATATAATTCAACCATAGATATCTACTGTCAAACTCTCATCTTGTAAATAAAATCTACAAACGGCTTTTAATACTCAAGATATCTTTAAATTTTTAGAATAAGGATTCGTGATTAAAATAAGGAATCTTAATAAAATAAAGAGGCTTTAGAAAATCTTAATATAGCATAATAAACAATAAATATCCTAATATTAAAACAATTAAATTAGCTCTGTAGATAAAATCTTGTATAATATTTCACTGTCAAAAATGTTTAGAAGCGCTTTAAAATTTGCATTCTTAGGGGTCCTTACCCCGGTTTGCCCCGGCTCATTTGACAGCTAAATTGCCGGGGCCGGGGCCGGGGCCGGGGTAGAGAGAATTGCGTTTGCCGGGGCCGGGGCCGGGGTGGAAAAAAAGTGCCGGGGCAAGCCGGGGCCGGGGCCGGGGCCCCGGTCGATCCCTAGTTTTGAAATATAACCTTCTATTTTTTTTTTTTTATTTATAATTTTGTTTTTATTTTTTTTTTGTATTTTTTTTTTTATTTATTTTTATAATAATTTTTTGGTATTGGGTTATTTGTATATTAATTAATATTAAATTTTTTTTTTTTTTTTAATTTAATTTTAGTGGTTTATTAGTTTTTTTAAATTTTTATTTTTTATATTTTATTAAATTTTTAAAGGTTTTTTTTGTTATTATTATTTTTTTTTTTTTTTTTTTTTTGTTTTTTTTATTTTTTTATTTTTAATTTTTATGGTGTAAAAATTATCAAATTTTTATATTTTTAATATTATAATTTTTTTTTTTTTTATTTTTTTAATATAATATAAAATTTTAATTAAAAAATATAATGATTATTTTTATTTTTTTTTTTTTTTATTTTTTTTTTTTGTTTTAATGAATTTTGTATTTTGTTGAATGTTGTTTATTTTTGTAGTTTTTATGGTTATTTTTTTTTTGTTTAATTATTTTTTAATGTTATAATGATAGATTTTTTGTTTTTTATTTTATATTTTTTTTTTTTTTTTTTGTATTTTATTCCTAAATTTGTGTCTATGTTTAAATAATTAATAGTTTTTTTATTTAAAAGTGATAAAAAAATAAATTGAGTTATGTAAGATGTATTTTTTTTTGTTTTTTAGATTATTTTTTTTAATTTGAAAAAAGTTTTTGTTTGGTTTATATTTTGGTTTTTTTTGGTTGTCTTGTTTTTTTTTTTTTTTAATTTTAGTTGAAATTTTTTTCAGATTGATATTTTTGGTAATTTAATTTTGGTTTGGTGGGTCCCGGGGGGGTATTTAGATTTTTTAAATTTTGTTGGGAATTTTATTTTGGTCATGCTAAATTGGTGTTTTGTTTTTTGCAAAAATTTGTAGGATTGTGAATTGTTTTTTATTAATAGTAATTTTTTTTTTTTTTTTTTTGTTTTGTTTTTTTGAATACTTTTTTTTATTTTTTTTTTGTTTTTTATGATTATATTTTTTTTTAATTTTTGGTTACAATTTTGACATAATGTACTAAAATTTTAGAGGTGATTTTATTATAATACTGTATGTTGTTTCATATAAGTTTGACAGTGATGTAAAAAATATTTTAATGATTAATGGTTACATTTTTACAACAAAATGTAAATTTTTAGGGTTTTTTTTATTTGTTTAGTGTTTTTTTATATTTATTTTTGAATTTGGTTATATTATTTTAATGAGTATAAAAGAGTTTAATAATTTAAAATTTTTGGTTGTTTGTTTTTTGTTCTTTTATTTAGTAATTTATTTTTTTTGTATATTGTTTATAGGTATCAAAATATTTTTTAGTTTTTTGGGCCTTGTAAAAGTTAATTTTTTTCTTATTTTTTTTTATTTTATTTTTTTATATTTTTTGTTGTTTTTTTGAAAAGTTAAATTTTTTTTTTGGGGGTTTTTGGGGGCCCGGGCCCCGGCTTGCCCCGGCATCTTTTTTTTTTCCCGGCCCCAGCCCCGGCCCCGGCACACGCAATTCCCAGTCCCCCGCCCCCGGCCCCGGCCCCGGCAATTTAGCTGTCAAATGAGCCGGGGCAAACCGGGGTAAGGAACCCCTAAAAGCAAATTTTAAAGCGCTTCTAAACATTTTTCACAGTTGAAATATTATACAAGATTTTATCTACAGAGCTAATTTAATTGTTTTAATATTAGGATATTTATTGTTTATTATGCTATATTAAGATTTTCTAAAGCCTCTTTATTTTATTAAGATTCCTTATTTTAATCACGAATCCTTATTCTAAAAATTTAAAGATATCTTGAGTATTAAAAGCCGTTTGTAGATTTTATTTACAAGATGAGAGTTTGACAGTAGATATCTATGGTTGAATTATATCTGGCTGACCTCTAGTAAGTTTGTATAAGAGACGTAAACGGATCAATTAAAATTGTGCGGTTATAAAATTTTAAATAAACGAATTGGAACGCATAATTTTTTTTAATTCCTGCTTTTCAAAAAATATACATAAATTAGTCAACTTTCACGCTTTAAAAAATTGTATTTTTGTTCCAAATTGTGTAATTTGATAAATAATTGTTAAAATATGGTATTTAATCTTAAATATAAAACCGTTTTTACTGAAAGTTTTAAATGATTTTAATGTTAAATAGTCGATTCAATACTGCAAATCATCGAGGTCAGCTAGGTTTTATTTGCCTCCATAATCACAAGACGTATTTTGCATATATTGGAGTTATTTTAATATCATTGCTAATATCAAAAATATATAAAACAAGAGAATTTTCGGCTAGACAGGGAATTTTTTACCTAAATTTTACAAGAAATGTTGCACTTGTGACTTTTCACGCGCAAGCTATTTTCTGTGCACTCAATAAAACTTTTCTCGCACAGCGATATTTCGTACACCAAAAAACTCGTTTTTTCTAAGACTATTTTACTAAATCGCTTTGTGCAAAAAATTAGCAGAAAATGATGATTAAATTCGATTATTTAAATTCGATCATGTGTGAGTTGATTAGAACGGTTTATTGTACAACTGGACATAGGGTAGTGCATTTAATTTCGGCACTTTTTTGTTTTTCCGATGTAACTTTTCACTGTATGGCCCAAATTTCATGTTTGATAGCTCATTTTGAAGCTTTCACGATACTGCGTTGCGTCACAAAAGTTTCACTGTACGAAAGTAGTTTTTTTACTTAATTAAATCAGTTTTTAAAAAAAATGGAAAATTGCCGAAATTAAATGTGTGCATTTAATTTCGGCACTTTACAAACAATTGATTGTTTCTCAGTCAAAAAATCATCATTTTCAAAAATTTAAAAGCCTATCATTATCTCCAGACAGTTTTCTTTAATTTAAGCTTCTACTTGTTGTTCAACGTGTAACTGGCAAAAAGTTACAGCTAAAATGCCAAATGGTATCAAAATGAGCAAAATTTGGGGAAAAAGTGCATTTAATTTCGGCACTTTTTAAAAGGACCCTCTTAATCGAGTTTAAGTGCAGTGCTATGACCCCTACACATTTCAACGTTGTCTTTTAACTATTTACAATTACAATTTAACACCCGACCACTTAATTCAACCCGTTTTTACCTACAGCAATATGTGTGCCGAAATTACACTATTTTATTTTATAACGATTGCTCACCACAGACGCAGCGTAGAACCACGGGGACTAAAAATTCGGAAAATAGACTAAATTTTACCAGGACAGTTTAATTTTTAAACCAATTTATTGCGTAATCATGAAATGCCCATGTTCTAAAAACGAGTATCAATTTTATTTTTTATAAATCACACAATTTCACATGAAAATATCATAACATAACAAATAAAAAGCTCACGACAGTCATCTACATATAATTAGGTCTCATTTGAGCTATCAAACGTCGTATTCCGTCCAGGATTACCAAAGATATAGTCCAAAATCAAAAATGCCCAATTTGGAAAAGTGCCGAAATTAAATGCACTACCCTATTTGCTTGGATTATATATTCTTGCGTTTATTTTTAGGTGAATATTGGAAATTGTTTTTAAATTTTGTTACGTTAAAAAAATTCAAGCTGATGTCTAGTCTTTATTTTAGAATTTTTAAGTTTATTGTAAATCTACACAATAGTATTCATAAAATTTAAAAAAAACCTGCGGAGTCAGTCCAGTTTTTTTGAACCCAATATTTTGTATCCAGCCAAAAGACACCAAACGTGAATTTTTAAAACAAAAAGTTAATAATGAACTGTTTATATTTAATTTGAAAAAAAGTTTTCGCATAATGCTAAATAAGAATAATACTAATTTTTAAATAAAATATTTTGCTTGAAACTAGCACTCTTGTGCGAGTTTAATACTGAAAACCCGCCATTTTCTGCTATTTTTGGGTGCACCAATTTTTAACAGTGTTAGCGTTTTGCAGTGCATATTGCAACTTTGCTTCCACTTTTGCAAGTAAATGCGCTACACGAAAAAACAATTATTGACTGCAAAAAAATCTCTTCGCAAGAAATCAGTGGTATATGCACAGAAAGTCGCGAACGTTTAAAATGTTGCATTTTTTTCTTCCATAATTTTATTCAAAAACCTAGTGTATAATCAAAAATTTTTTTGGGTTATATTATGTTTTTGATAAATCTCGAAAAATTATAAAAAGTATTGCAAAATCACGAAAATAATTACATTGAAAAAGTTTACGTGACGTTAATTTTATAATTTTTGGCTAAAATTAAATAATTTGATTAAAATCATTAAAACAATCAACTTGAAACAGCTAGAAAGCGAGTAGTCTCATGTACTCGCAATATAATATTTTACTTTTTACAACTTAAAAAGAGTGTTTTTTTAATTTACAAAAATTGACAATAAAATTTTAAAAATGCTCTTATTTTTTAAAATAAAAAGGTGCGTTTTAACCCTTTTTATATGTTTAAACTAAAAAATGTTGAATAGTGGTGTGTAAATGAAATTCGAGTAAAAGTTCTTTTTTAAAATAACATTCAAGCAAGACTAGTATTCTTAACTTTTACGGTTAAATTTCGCCAATTAGGTACCAACATATTTAATTAAAAATATTTTAATATGAAGAGATTTTGTTATTGTGAAATATTTTTGTTACTTGTACCCAGTTTTGATTTTAGTTTCTTTACCACGTTTTGCTTTACTGATCAAAACATGCTCCTTGTAAGTATTTTAACTCTTCCTCTACATATTTGTAAAGCATTCTTTAAAAGTAACATAAATGGTTTGCTCTATTTGTAAAGCATTTTTTAAAAGTAACATAAATGGTTTGCGATTAAGTATAATATTGCTTTAAACAAGAATATACTGCTAATAATTACGTGAAAATGTACATATATTATGTAAATAAAATAATAATTTAGGTTTAGAAAAATTGAAATATGAAAATAAAAATTTTGTTCTGCTTAGAAAAAAAAACTTTTGTGTAATAAAAAATAAGTTTTTTTACTCACAAAGTACTTAAATTCTAAAATGTGACTATTCATTACATAAACCAAATAATTAACAGTAAAAATGTTGATTTTTATTTGAAAAAAAATGACCAAAATTACAAATTCTGCTTAATTTTTCGCCTCGGCGCCGGCCTTCGGCCCCGGCCCCAGCATCAGCAAAAATTCTGCCCCGGTCGATCACTAGTCAAGATATTGCGTTTCCCCTACAGAACACCCGCGATTTTTTGCTACAAATACGAAGTGACCGCAAAAATGATGGGCAAACTTCATCAAATTGCTGCCGTCGTTCGGTTTTTTTAGCAAAGCAGTCGCGGTTTTTTGTACCAGAAATGCAATATCTTGACAAATACTGCACCAATCTTAACGATCAAGGTTTCAAACTAAAGTAGAAAGTAGCCGCTTTTTTGAGTGCATAATTTGTAACTTATACCTATTGAGCAATCTTTCATGTACAGAATTGTCAAAAAACGCCTATTTTCGGGGGGCCTAACTTCTGAACCACTGGAGATATTTTGTTGAAAAAATTTTTGTGAGCTTTTTTAATAATTTATCAATCATCATCTGAATCAAAGAAAAATAATTTTTTTTTTTTTTTTTTTCTATTAAGTGTTCTCACCAAACCAAAAACCTGATTATTTAATGAGATTCATATCACAAAAGGGGGAGGTAGGCTGAAGTGCCACCCCTCCCCCCTTAACTTCAAAATTTTGGACCCCCTTCTAGACAAAAATTGAGTTCTCAACAAAAAAAATTTTACATTTTTTTTAAGCTGACTCCCCCTTCAGTATTTTTAACCTGACACCTCAAAAGTATTTTGTTTCAAAAAACCAGAAATCAGCCCGACCTTCCTTTTAGATTTCAAAATTTTCCCCATTCAGGGGTCACTACCCTAAAAAGCCAGCGAGTACAGAAGGATTCCTTATGACCTCCCTCTTAGAATTAAAGATGCAATTTATCCCTGGGTAACCAACCAGCCCAAGGACCCCCCCCCCTTCTGACCTGCCAAAACTATACTCACTTGGAGTTGGATGTATTGTTATTTTTTTACTTTAAAAATAACATAAAGTGAAGTTATTTTAACAATAATGCTAATAATAATTAAAACGACTTTTGGTTTCAAAGTGCTGTAAGTATGGGGTTTTACTCTTTTGTTTTTTCTTTTTTTTTTAAGCATTATAAAGGACAAATGATTTTTTTTTGATTTTTGAAGTATTTTTTTGAGTTTTTAAGTGATTAAAAATATCAAAATAATTTCATTTTTACTATTTCATATAGGCATTTTGTGAATTTTATTATGCAGTAAGCGTGTTTTTTTAAAACACAATGTTGGTTCAATGTTTTTTTGCTTTAAACAAAAAAAAGAAAAAATATTCTCGATGGTTAACCAATTTTCAAAAAATAAATATTTACATTTACTGTAAGGTTAAAACTGCAATATATAGTACAAGGGCTACGTTGTTAATCAGTAAAACTAACCCTAAAAATAAAGTATTTAAAAAAAAAAATTAAAATTCGAGGCAATAAACGTCAAAGAAGTCTTAAATGTTGATTTTTTTTTTACTGTATAAACTAAACAGTGCAATGCTAGGAATTACCTTAAAAAAGGGATTATTTTTTTAATTTAGGAACATGTTCATCTTTGTCAGTTTGGCAAAAGCTAAGGCTAAAGTGCTTTAGTACTAAGCCTTTTTTAGGCTTAGTACTAAAGCTAAGGCTAAACGAATTTTGAACCTTTAGTACTAAAGTTAAGGCGCGGCTAAAGTGAAAAAATCCGGCAATCCACACTCTTAGACAGTACTTAAATAATACTTCTTTGAATTGAACCAAATTTAAAGCTTAATCTTTTTTATTACCCTAGCATGAATTCCATTAAGTTTTATTAATATTCGTTTAATAAAAATGTTTTCTTTTATAAACTGGTGCAGAAAATACAACTTTGGAAATAACCAAGGGGAGTTTTCTTGTTAATTTGTCGTTTACTGTTATTTTTAGTGTAATACAATTTTTTCCTCAGTGTGACCTAATACATCGATTAATATTAATTAAAATGTAAAATAAAATACACCATGAATTAATAAACTGCACCTTTAAAGGTGCGGTATACTAAATCATGGTGTATTTTTTTTCGCGTGGTCTTTGGTATCAATCGATGCGTTAGGTTTTACTGAGTAAAAAATTGTATTACGAAAAAAAATAATTTTCAGCGGTTCTCGAGATATTAGCAAGAATATTGCTTGGTTATTTCGGATTTTTTTTGTTTTCTAACAAACACCTGCGTGGTGATGAATTTGGTGTGTTTTTTTGCCTTCGTTTGATTTTGCAAACGCATTCTTTCTTGGGAAAATTCGTATGTTTTTAAACTTTTTTTATGCTAATTTTGCTACGAAAAGATGGATAATTTTTAGTTGTACTAATTTCTGTGAGTTTTTTTAGTATTTTGTTGCAAAAAGAGGCTTTATTTAAAAAAAAAAACGAATCTGAAAATTTTGAGTTTAGTTCAGTTGCGGCGACCCTCCTTCGTGTTGTTTACAGGGGATAAGCGATAAAGAAAACAAACAACACGAGGAGGGTCGCCGCGACTGAACTAAACTCAAAATTTTCAAATTTGTTTTTTTTTTCGAATAAAGCCTTTTTTTGCAATAAAATCATAAAAAAACTCACAGAAATTAGTACAACTAAAAATTCTCCATCTTTTCACAGCAAAATTAGCATAAAAAAGGATTAAAAACATACGAATTTTCCCAAGAAAGAATGCGTTTGCAAAATCAAACGAAGGCAAAAAAACACACCAAATTCATCACCACGCAGGTGTTTGTTAGAAAACAAAAAAAAATCCGAAATAACCAAGCAATATTCTTGCTAATATCTCGAGAACCGCTGAAAATTATTTTTTTTCGTAATACAATTTTTTACTCAGTAAAGCCTAACGCATCGATTGATACCAAAGACAACGCGAAAAAAAATACACCATGATTTAGTATACCGCACCTTTAACTAAGCTCCACCCGGAAAAAATATAAAAATCAATAAATTACTATATTAAAGTATGTCCTTGAGTTTTGAAAAGAAAATTATGTGCTCCTGAAAATATAAAAAAAAACCGTAAAATATGTTTATAGAACACTAACAAATACTTAAAATACATGTTGCAATTAATCTTTTGTTCGCAAAAATAATCACAACTTTTGCAATATAAAGGTTATTTTTAAATCATTTTATTTGTATTACAAACAACTCAGTGGGGTTATTGGAACTTGATAATTTATTGGCTGTTAATAGTATTTTGCAATCCCAGTTACAAAAACCAGACAATAGCTAATAAAATCTGAAAGTCTGATAACACCACAGTATGTGTTGTTCGTTTAAATACAAATAAAATGATATATTGGTTTCAAAAATCACCTTAACCCGTTCCCTTGAAGGCCTTTTGCCCCCGCTACAACCGTGAAACCTTGGTACAACAAAGGTAAAATCTTCGTCTTACGGTGGTGGTATTTTCGTATGATAAATGTCGTACGTAAACCTTACCGCGGTGAGCTCTTCGCATGACCTAGCTTTTACTTCCGTCATAAATGATTTTTTGTGCGAAAATAGTGCCCAGTGAGCGAGCAAATTGAAATGGTTAAAGCTGTACGGTAGCAATATGCAAATTTTTGCATCATGAAATAATCTATTGTAATACACTGTATCCGTGACAAAAATCTGCATATTGACACCGTACCGCTTTTAACATTTCAATTTGCTCGCACACTGGACACTATTCGCGCAAAAAATTAGGTAAGACGGAAGTATGACATAGCCTCGCACAAACGTTTCACGGTTGTAACATAGGAAAAGCAATTACGGGAACGGGTTAATATTGCACAAGTTATGACTGCTTTTGCGAGCAAAACATTCATTGCAACATGTATTTTAAGTATTTGTTCCTTTTTAAAAAAATTTTTACAGATCTTTTTTATATTTTCAGGAGCACGTTTCAAAAACGCGCATCTAAATTTAAAAAACGCCTCTAATTTTTTTTTTTCCAGACTCAGGGCAAACTTTAACATAGTAATTAATTGAATTTCTCGACACTCACGACATACTTTAACATAGTAATTAATTGATTTTTGTATTTTTGCGGGCGGACCTTAG
>JASAMX010017031.1:0-19730 GCA_030248175.1 Microlaimidae sp. YZB2_3
TTAAATGAATTTCTTTAAAAATTTTGTCTTGAAAACTTAGCAAAAGCAAAGAAAATGTCATTAAAATGAGGTTATGCAAAAAAAGAAATTAGATTTTTTTCATTTTTCACTTCCTGGGCAGTGTTTGGGTAGTAGAAAGACCAGTAAATTTCAAGCTGTTAATCATAGATTTCTAGTTTCAAATCTTTTTACTTTAACTTCTCCTATAAATTTCGCAGTAATAAAATTCAACAATTATTACAAAAAAAACACCAATAAAAGAATATTAAGCCGAGATCATTTTGAAACAAAAATAAAAATGTGAAAGTGTAAAACCCAAATAGGTATTTATATTCGTAAGCTCTGAACTTGGAGCCGTTTTTGTCAAAATTTTGAAACTTAAGCTTAAACCTTATTTAAAGCCTAACCCAGTTTTAACTAAATTCCTAAATAATTTTTTTTCATTTACGGCTCCAGCTAGCTTGTATCACTCACTTGTGCCAATAACAAAATTAAATTTGACCGAGGTCCGTCCACGAAAAATTAAAATTTCTTTGTAACATTTCAAATCGTTAATGAGTTGAAATTTTTATCAGTCAATTATTACTACAAAGTGTCTCAAGTGTTCGTCCTATTTTTGCAAAAAGAAACAATGTTTCACGCTTCGCATTTTAAAAAAGTTACGTAGTGAAAAAAATTTAAAAGGGAAAATCGGAAACGTTTTAATAAAGATTAGTGTAAAATCTAATAAATTATTAGGATTAAAAATTCAATGAGTTCTTGCTTTTAAAATAATTTTTTTAAAACCAAATAGAACAACGCCAAAACAACTTCATACCATAACCAAAGCGAACGAATCACGTCCGTTATAATTGCAAACCCGTTGTTATTGCCGAAGGATAGTCAGTAATTAAATAAATTACAGGAAAAAATGCGTTATCAAGAAGGCATTCTATATGTTCCAACAAGACAAAATCCACCCGGGACTTGTACAATTCGCTTCCTACAATTCGCTCCCGACCATTCCCTCCCGGGACAATTCGTTCCCTGGACAATTCGATCCCTGGACAATTCGCTCCCCGCCCAATTCGCTCCCAGCATTGTTTAAAAACGCAATTTTTATTACACAATCTTATTGGGAATAATTCGTTCCTTGGACAATTGGCTCCCCGGACAATTCGCTCCCTGGAAAATTCGCTCCTAGACCTATCGTTCTATTTAGAATTCAATCGTTCCTTGGAAAGATAAATTTAAAAAATTGTAGGTGCCCAATTTACTCCCTTTTTATTTCTTATCACCGTGATTTTGAAAAAGCTGATTTTGTTTGGGACAAAATGTTTAATCGTTTTTTTATCACAATTTTGTGCTGGATACAATTCTATGACGATTTTTTTGAAAAAGGTGGTATTTTTTTGAATTTTTACATTAGCGAACTGTCTATAGGGGGCAAATTGTCCAAAGAACAAATTATCTAGGGAGTATTTTTTTTTGAAAAAAGGTGGTATTTTTTTGAATTTTTACATTAGCGAACTGTCTATCAGGGGAAATTGTTCAAGGAGCGAATTATCTAGAGAGCGAATTCTCCACAATAACTGCTTTGTAAAAATTGTGTTTATAAAGATTCTCGGGGAGCGAATTGGGCAAAAAGGCGAAGTCTCCAGGGAGCGAACTGTCCAGGGAGCGAATTGTCCCCAGAAGCCAATTGTAGTGAGCGAATTGTAGTGAGCGAATTGTAGGGAGCGAATCGTCTCAAATTCAAATCCACCCACAACACACACTTACCACGTCTAAGCAGTGGATAAGCAAACCGCTTTTCAGATTGAATTAGGCGTGTACAAAAATAATTTGGACTAAACAAAAATTCTAGATGGACATATTTCACTATTAGAAAGCCTGATTTAGACGATGAAATGCAACTTTGAATGGCATACACTAATAAAGTTTTTGTTTACATCGACCACACCGTTAGCAAGATATGCTCATCTCTTTTTTAGTCCACACCATTTTTGTACAGACTTTAGAAACTTAACGTTTGTTCGTTTGTTCGAACGCTAAAACTCTTCCTTCATTGATCTTGAAGTTGCTAATGAAATAAAAAATATTATACCTCCTTCAACCGCGCTTGCGTAAATCATCAAGTCTCCTCTTTCTTTTTCTGCAAATAAACAAGTT
This sequence comes from Microlaimidae sp. YZB2_3, assembly GCA_030248175.1. Lineage (NCBI taxonomy): Eukaryota > Metazoa > Nematoda > Chromadorea > Desmodorida > Microlaimidae > Microlaimidae sp. YZB2_3. The sequence goes on from JASAMX010017031.1 coordinate 2,152, forward strand.
GGTTCGTGCTATCTAGAATGTAAGCCATTTCTCCTTCTCCGTCAAATTTGGTAATATCGCCACCGCCTAAAAATATTTTTTCAGATTTAATTTATTCAAAAAAATGTAAAATAAATAATATTGTAATAGTATTCTTGTATTGATACAAAAACAAGTTAATAAGAACATCACGAGTACAATGTGGTTGCTATTTCAAATGGATTTACTTAATACAGTTTAAAAATGCAGCGAACAAGTTCAGTTTTATAATGAACGCTGCAGGATAATATAAAAACATGAAGATCTAGAAAAATGAAATTATCCATTTTTATTAAAATATTCGTTTGATATAAGAAGTTTTCGCTATTTTTCGCCAAAAAAGCTAAGATAACATGTTAATTTAATAGTAAAAATTAGTGATGTTCCCCGGAGTGCCGAGCTCTCGAGCTCTACTATTACAGGGTTTTCAGTAAAAATGTTTTGCATCTTTTCCGAAAAAAAAACGAATTGAAATTATATGGCAACTTCACGGTGCACGGAAGATTTAATTTAATTAGAATGTCGGGTTGGGTTTGAAAAAATGAGAATGTATTAAAACAAATGATTTCTACAACATTTTATTGTAATCTGGAGTACAGAGTGGAAACAAAATATAATTTTAATTTGATACCTGCGCAGATTGGTCAGAATTTATCAAAAATATTTGCCTTTGCAGTGTATGGGGTGTAATACAACCCATACTTTTATCACTTTTAGTTGTGTCATAATAATGGCCTATTCTTTATTAATTTTCTTGAATTGAAGTGGATTTATTTATTTACGTGAATTTATATAAATTGAGTTCTTCAATTATTAAATTAAAAGATGGACTTTATTATAACTAGCGTGAATTAGCAGAAAAATATGACTTTAAAATAACAATGCCATTTAAATTGATTGAAATTATGTTGCTATAATGGAATATTCTAACGAGGCTTTTTATTCAGAAGTTATACATCTTTGGTAAAAGTATAGTAGATTTTTTATTTTTTAGGGTCAAGCTCACAATTAAGCTAATTAGCTTGGGCTAATTGTGAGCTTGAGCTTGAGCTTAGTACTCACAATTAAATATATGTGAGTACGAATTGGTATTAGGCATTTGTGAGCAGCTCAATGCATCCCTAGGAGGGTGTATAATCAACATTCTGAATTACTCTCTAAAAAGTGGCCCTAAAAAATTCGTTGAAAAAAAAGTCATAAATCACATTTTGATTAAATTAACGAAATAAGTAGGTTAGAAAAGTGTTGCTATAATATTAAAGATAAATTCTATCAGGGTGAAAATAGATGAGTGGTAAAGTAACCACTCGTTTTTTGAGAAAATATCACGTGCAGAGAAACACATGACGCAACTAAATAATAATTGGTTACATAACTGTTGAAAACTTTTTTTAATTTTTCTCGCTCACGGGTTTATTGTTTATTTCTTCCTGGCGGAGAGCGGTTACGCCCTTATTTTCAGCCTGGAAGACTTTAGCTTTAGTTGATTGAACGAAAAAATTCGTAAAATTAACTTAGAAAAATCTCGTTGAAATTGATAATTGCTCTTTATATATTAAACATATAGTTTTGTCTCATGCGGCGGTTTTTTTATTTTATAATTAGGTTTACCAATAGTTTTGTTTGACTATTTATATAAATATATTCTACGAAAATAATCAAATCCTATGTGTAACTGAAGTCAAATTTTTTCAACCTTCATTTTTTTGTTTTATGTTTATTAATAACAAGAATAATTGTTTTAAAACAAAAAAATAAGGTTCGGCCAATTTAATCCGACTCTTTTTAAAGTTTTAATATTTACCACGGGGCGTTTCCTTTGATTTTGTTCTAAATATAGCAAACTTGTGAGGATATTTTGTTGGAAATATTGGAAATTCTTCGCTATTGTTAAAACAAAATTACTTTGCAAAGAAAAAACTCCAAAGGCGCTGATGATTTCTATGGAATTAAGATGGCAGAAATTGCTTGTGTGTGCATTGACTTTAAATCCTTAGTTTGAAGTGTGTAAAATTTTCTGCTAGGGATTTAAGTTTTTGCAACACTTTATTTGTTTTTTTAAAGCGTGAAATCTGCACTTTCGTTTACAAAACAAATTAAGAAAGGACAGACTAAGGTAAGAAATGTTTGGTCTTTTAATTAAACAATCTTATATTTAAAAAGTAACCATAAATCACTTTTTTCTTCACCCTTAAAATGCTTAAATAAGAAAAAATATGGAAAAATGTTTGGCCGAAGAAGGACTTTTCTTCTCGCCATCGCGCTGAAACTAAAATAAAAGTAAAATTTGGAAGTTAAAACTATTGTTTTGAATTTTTAATTTATTATGCTTGTTAAGTATTATAAATTCTTGCTTCATGTAAACCTATTCTATGCATCCTTTAACCGGAGTTTTATCGGAAAAATTTTATTGTAAGACGGGAGTTTGGTTTGGGGACTTTAGAGCCGAGGGACTTTAGAGCCGGGACTTTAGAACTTCTAAAGAGCTTTAGAAAGATTTTTTCTAAGTCTAAGCCTAAGCAAAACCTAAGCCTAAGCCTAAGCAAAACCTAAGCCTAAGCAAAACCTAAGCCTGAACCTAAGCCTAAGCAAAAGACTGAGCGCCTAACCCCTTGCTCCGGCTCTAAAGTCTCGTTACCGGGAGTTTCACTGAATTTTTTATTAAGTCTTTAATAAATAAAAAAATCGGAAAAGTTACTAATTAAGTGAGCGGATCCTTTCCCGTTAAAAAATTCGTAGAAAATTACTAATTTCTACGTTATATTAAGCAATCACTTTTAAGAGAATGGGGTTACCTGTTACTCGATATGAGCATAAATTCAGTTTTCCTGGTTCGTGAACAGTGATGAGTGTTTCACTGTTTCCAATGCTAACGGAACTGCGGGAAACAGATTTCTCATCGTTTGGTATAAACACCTCTGTAGTGTTTCCGAATTTAATTACCTAAAGTTGAATGACGCTTCAGTTTTGAGAAACGAATTAACCGTACGAAAAAGCCAATGATAAATTAAAAGATTTTTTCTTGAATTTTGAATGTTAACAGCAAAATGAATGTTTACAAAGAAAAAAAAATTGGGCATTGGACCATTCCTCTAAATTTTGTTAAGTCTTTATAACAAGTCAGTTATTTCAAAAAATATCTTGTTCTGACGATTTTTTAAACAGCTCCTAGACTTAAAATTAAAAGTTTTGCAGCATCGGTTTGTATTGGAACGAATATTACAGAGCAATTATTATTGCAAATGTTTGTTATTTTAATATTTGTGTATTTTTTAATTTTCGGTAAAAGCAAATTATATTGATATGCTTGTTCTGTATCCTAATGATAGTTTGGGTAAATATATAGATGGAGGAGATATATTACGGACAAAAAAGTAATTAAATAAATAAAAAATCCATCAAAAAACTGTACTCTTCCGTGACTGATTCCTTCACCGCCAACTTTTTCCACAGACAAGGTTTTAACCAGTGGAATAGTGTTTTCAGCCGTTGTCTTATGGTGTCCATGACGATCTACAAGCCCCTCGTGCAGCAGAGAAATTTCATCTTTTGGCTCAATGGCGCTCCAGTGGTGACATTCAGAATTCATCCAGCCGTGTTTTTTCATTTCCACCTTCAAAATAAAAAGTGAAACAATTAAACGTTATTTCTAAATATAAATAGACGTAATGTCTGTGTGTGTCTGTGTCTGTGTGTGTGTGTGTGTGTGTGTGTGTGTGTGTGTGTGTGTGTGTGTGTGTGTGTGTGTGTGTGTGTGTGTGTGTGTGTGTGTGTGTGTGTGTGTGTGTGTGTGTGTGTGTGTGTGTGTGTGTGTGTGTGTGTGTGTGTGTGTGTGTGTGTGTGTGTGTGTGTGTGTGTGTGTGTGTGTGTGTGTGTGTGTGTGTGTGTGTGTGTGTGTGTGTGTGTGTGTGTGTGTGTGTGTGTGTGTGTGTGTGTGTGTGTGTGTGTGTGTGTGTGTGTGTGTGTGTGTGTGTGTGTGTGTGTGTGTGTGTGTGTGTGTGTGTGTGTGTGTGTGTGTGTGTGTGTGTGTGTGTGTGTGTGTGTGTGTGTGTGTGTGTGTGTGTGTGTGTGTGTGTGTGTGTGTGTGTGTGTGTGTGTGTGTGTGTGTGTGTGTGTGTGTGTGTGTGTGTGTGTGTGTGTGTCGTAATGTCGTAAAGCGGTTGAAATTTTGAAACAACTTACATGGCTACTTGTTAACTAGACACGGGCACGGGACACGACATGTTTAGTTAACTAGTTAACACGGGCTACTTATAAACTAAACAGTTCTTTTGAAATCTAAGTGTTATACGATTAGACTAGAGACAAGCGGTCCCAGTGGGGGCTTTTCTACCCTATCATTTCTACTTAGATATTTTTACGCGATATTTAAAAATATTATTCGATATTTATTACTGATACTGATTTTCAATATCGAAATTTATGGTTTTTAAAGTTAATAATAAACCTTTCTATAGACTAGTTCGGAATAAGGGTTTTTTAGTGTTAGCAAGAGGGTACGTAACTACTAGTGCCAATCATATGTGGAGGGAAAATTGAGAAACAGCGAGCGAATAGTACATTTTACGGTTTAAAATATTTCAAATATTTATTGGTTTAAAATTACGACCCCTTCTCTTGAAAATTTCTTAAATACTTTTTAAATATTGCAAAAGCAAATGCAGTTTTTGGGGATGTTTAGTTTTTTCCGCTTCGTAGGTACGGCGCTGCTGGCGCGCTTGTTTTCCAGTTTTTTAATGCTTCAATTACAGAAAATGTTTAGTTTAAAAGTTTGGAATGGACTTTTAAAAATTAATTTTTAAGTTTTGAATAGTTTTACAAGCAAAACATTAAAAAAACTATGTAGGTTTAAAATTAGTTTAAAAGCAGAAATTTCATCTTTATTTTTACTAATTTGAAATCACTGTTCAGGATAATATTATATTAGTGGTGATTTTAAACTATTGTGACGTTTAATTAAAAAACAAAAAAATTATTTAGCACAAACTGACATATTAGAGCACTTCAACGTAGTGAAACATATCATCGTGTAGCAATTTTTATGAAGTATAGGCTTAAACTTAAGAAACTAAGAAAGCTAAGATTTTTTCAAATTTTATTTTTTTCTTTTTGTACCCTATCTCGTACAGTAAAAGAGCTTATTCCGAACTAGTCTATATAACCCTCGGATTAGTAAAAATTTTAAACTTTATTTCTGTACCATAGAGCAGGATACGCAAGGCCGATGTTACTCGGCACAGCATTAACTGGCAACCAAATACTATATATAACAATATAAACTAACACTCAATTTTATCACAATGTATAGCGTGTCTCAATTGGGACTCCATCCAGAGGCACCTTCAGTATGCAAGACGTATGTTCTTTCACTGCGCCAAAACCTCCACAATTATGAAAAAAAGTTGAATTTTATAAATTTTTTTATTTTCTACGCCGTTATGTTAGTGTAATAATACGTACGCTATGTTTTCCAGTGATATATGATTATTAGATGCCTTAGAAAAATCGCTCTAAATAGAATGGATTAACGATAAGATACAATGTTTTGTCTTGCGGTACTAAGTTTGAGATACATATACGCATTAAAAAAGGTAAAAAAAACGGGACGGAAACTTTTTGGTGCGTAAAACGCGTAGACAAACCCTGGACCCTCGAGACTATTCGATTTTTTCCCAACTTGTTGGTTGGTTTATCGGCTGATGATGATTCTATTGCGTCTTCCTAATAGTGAATTACTATTGGTTGACTTTTTGATGCTTTAACACTGAACAATAACAACGGTTCTGGTAAATGATAAATTATTTCAAAAAAATAAATAAATGAAGCCGTAATGTGGAGTGAAACTGAACAATTACCTCGTCCCATGGACAGTGCCCAGTTTGTCCTGATTGGTCGATCAGTTTGCATCCTTGACATACGTCATCGTCTTTGCATACTATTCTTTTGTTAGCTAGATCTATGGTACTTTGTGACAGTTTTAAGTCGGCGTCTGGTTTTATCAGTTCTCGTCCTCTGGGGCTTTGCATGTGAACCATTTTAGATAATAACGAATGGGCCTGCAAAAATAATTGTGATTTGAACAAAATTGCTTTGGCATAGTCATATGACAAAATAAATAATATACTTAAAAATGTGCAATTACTTTGTGAAAATGACCCCAATTTGTGTCAGTATAACATTTTTCAAGTCCATTAAAATGGCATTCTTTTCAATAACATACTCATAATCTTAATTTAACTCACATCAAAACAAAAAAAGTTACAACAACAAGAATACATGAAAATTAATTAATAAAGAAAAGAAAAATAAGAAATGAAGAATAAATTATACGGGCTATGTGTGGATCCAACCTAAATGCATACGTATGCATATGTTTATATGCATACGTATGCATATTATTATTATTATTAATGATCAGATACAGAATTAATATCATACTAAGCATAGTTTATGCTTAGTTTAATTCTTCTGTTTTAATCATGTCAGTGTGTTTATTTTTTCTTTTTCTATTTTTTTTTCTTTTTTTTTTTTTATCCAACATCAAATCTGCGACTTAATTCCCCAATATGAATCACAATTGTAACTAATTATCAATACATAGCTATCTGATATGACTTTAAAGGCTCAAAAAGAGCGCTTAGTTAAGTCAGTTCCAAAACTCTTCTTGAATGCATCCAAAAAATGACAGTTACTTGAGATGGGAGTAGATTGTTCAAGGTGTAACAACCCTATTTGCAAAAGAAAATTTCCTTGCATTAATTCGGCAGTCTTCCATTGCCAATTTAAATGGATGACCGCGGGTGGGCTGCAGGTATATGTTATGTGTTATGCATACGTATGCATAAATTCATATGCATACGTATGCATATTTTTTTAGTTATATGCATACGTATGCATTTTTCCGCAAAGTATATGTATACGTATGTTTTTTTTCGGACAGTATCTGCATCCGTATGCATTTTTTTCTAACGTTTATGCATACGTATGCATTTTTTTCCAACTTTTAGGCATACGTATGCATATACTTTCTGGAAAAATGCATACGTATGCATATAGGTTGCAAAATATGCATACGTATGCATATTTTGGAAATTAAAAAAAAATTTTTTTTTGTTTTTTAAAAAAATATGCATACGTATGCATATTTTGCAACTTATATGCATACGTATGCTTTTTTCCGGAAAGTATATGCATTTGTTGCATAAAAGTTAGAAAAAAATGCATACGTATGCACAAATAGTTTCAATAAAATACAATGTATGCATATACTGTTGCAGAAAAATGCATACGTAGGCATATAACTAAAAAAAATATGCATCCGTATGCATATGAATTTATGCATACGTATGCATAACATATGCATACGTATGCATAACATATAGCATACGTATGCATTTAGGTTGGATCCAGCACATAGCCCGTATAATTTGTTATCCATTTCTCATTCTTCTTTTTCTTTATTAATTACTTTTTCGTGTATTTCTTGACAACAATGATAATACAATTTTAATTACCGTTACCAAGATATACATTGAATATATATAGAGAAGAATATAGCACTCAGTACAAACTTTTGCTACTATGCTGGTTCCAACATAACGCAAAACTGGCACACCAGGGGCGGGTCCACTAAACGCGTGCTTGCTACGTGCTATCTTAGCACGTTGTTTAAAACTCTTGTTATTGTTTTCATTTCTGGGTTTTTTTTGAGAAAACTTCTAGGACTTCTTTTTTAGATAGAATAATTAATATTAAAGAGTTTTATGCATATTTGTTTGAAATAAAATTTAATAAAGCCTTAAACCGTAGGTAGGAGTTTTTGCTAACCCGTAACTAGGGGTTATTGCTTTTATAGGTTGTATATACAACAAATATGTATAAAATTATTAAAATATATTTTGTGCCAAGTAAACAAAAGGTTCTGTTAGATTTTTTTAGACAAAACCCAGAAATTAAAACATTAACAAGAGTTTTAAAACAACGTGCTAAAATAGGACGTAGTTAGCACGGTTCTAGACCCGCGCAGTGGGCCAGTTTAGGCACACCTTATGCCATTTCCGGCCCACGGTGTGCCGATTAGAGCAAACCGGTGTGCAAGTTCCTGTACAACATTCTTTTAAAAATTGATTTTAATTGAAAAAAAAACACAAATTTTATCAGAATTAAACAATATGAAATCCTTTTTTTAAAGGGATTTTTTTACAAGTTGGTTATCTTTTTAAACGAAACAGACATTTTTGACCAAATTAAAATGTAATTTATGAGAATTACCAAACGCAATACTACCCGAACCAAATAAACTAATTTCCAATGAGAAACTTAAAAATATTATACAAAAACTTAAAGAAAAATATATCTCTATTGTTATTGAAGTTATTGAAAATGAAAACGGTAATTATGATATGCTACTTAGTTTTCACAAACAATGGTTTGCCACTTTAACAACGTATATTGAAAATGGACTTGAAGATTTTGGAGTGGGCTTGTGACTTCAATTTAACAGAGACTTTCACGTTTTAATGTGCAAAAAACGTTAATGAGAGACATTACGATTTGCACAAAGAAATATTTCAAACAAATAATTAAAAAAAGTTTTAAATAGTTTTTTTAGAAAAAATTAGGCATTCACTTGTGTCAATTTAGTAAAAAACGTAAAAAATTGAACCCTGCAACCACTTATAAAATTATTTATACCATACGCCCAATTCGCAATGCTCTGTGGTTTAGACGTAGAAAAAGTGTCAATTTCAAATGTAGTTATGGGAAGGAAAAATGTTATTTTTATCAAATAATCAATTTTATTAAAAATTTTCAAAAAAAATAGTTTTATACTGTAATAAATATAACTTCGTCAAAAGTCCCCGGATTTCACTGAATAATTTTGCACCGCGACTTAACCACTCCATCATCACTGAATTTCTTACTTAGAATTAAAATGGTATTATAAAGCCATTGTAGGCTAACAAAAAAAAGGTTTCGTTGTAACTGAGGTTGGATAATTCTGGTTTTAGAAAACGTTAAGGTGGCTAAAATTAATCATGTATTACCAGAAAACGGTGCGTAAATAAATTTATCAGAAAAAAGTTCTTGATATGAAAAATATGATCTCAACTGGTAAAAAAATAAAATTGATTTTTGATAAAAAAAGAAAATGTTCCGCTGGCCATAACCACATTGTGAAATTGACAGTTCTTCTACGTCTAAACCACAGGAGCATTGGCGAATTGGGCGTATGGGTATAAAATAATTTTATAAGTGGGTTGCAGGGTTCAGATTTTTGTAGCGTTTTTTACTAAATTGGACACAAGTGAATGCCTAATTTTTTCTAAAAAAACTATTTAAAACGCTGGTTTTATTTATTTGGTTTGAAATATGTTCTTTGTGCAAATCGTAATGGTGTTTTTATTAACGTTTTTTTGGCACATTAAAAACGTGGAAAATAAGTTTGGTCGAAATTTAAGTCAGCAAGCCCAGTCCAAAATCTTCAAGTCCATTTTCAATATACGTTGTTAAAGCGGCAAACCATCGTTTGTGAAACTGTAGCTCATAATTACCGTTTTCATTTTCAATAACTTCAATAACAATAGAGATATATTTTTCTTTAAGTTTTTGTATAATATTTTTAAGTTTCTCATTGGAAATTAGTTTAATTTGGTTCGGGGTAGTATTGCGTTTGGTAATTCTCATAAATTACATTTTAATTTGGTCAAAAATGTCTGTTTCGTTTAAAAATGTAAGCAACTTGTAAATATATTCTTTTAAAAAAAGGCTTGACATTGTTTAATTCTGATAAAATTCGTGTTTTTTTTTTCAATTAAAATCAATTTTTAAAAGAATGTTGTACAGGAACTTGCACACCGGTTTGCTTGAATCGGCACACCGGTGGGCCGGAAATGGCATACGGTGTGCCTAAACTGGCCCACTGGGGCGGGTCCACTAAACGCGTGCTGACTACGTGCTATTTTAGCACGTTGTTTAAAACTCTTGTTAATGTTTTAATTTCTGGGTTTTTTCTAAAAAAATCTAACAGAACCTTTTGTTTACTTGGCACAAACTGATATTTTAATAATTTTATACATATTTGTTGTATATACAACCTATAAAAGCAATAACCCCTAGTTACGGGTTAGCAAAACTCCTACCTACGGTTTAAGGCTTTATTAAATTTTATTTCAAACAAATATGCATAAAACTCTTTAATATTAATTATTCTATCTAAAAAAGAAGTCCTATAAGTTTTCTCAAAAAAAACCCAGAAATGAAAACAATAACAAGAGTTTTAAACAACGTGCTAAGATAGCACCTAGTCAGCACGCGTTTAGTGGACCCGCCCCTGGTGTGCCAGTTTTGCGTTATGTTGGAACCAGCATAGTAGCAAAAGTTTGTACTGAGTGCTACATTCTTCTCTATATATATTATGTATTCTTGGTAACGGTAATTAAAATTGTATTATCATTGTTGTCAAGAATACACGAAAATTAATTAATAAAGAAAAGAAGAATGAGAAATGGATAACAAATTATACGGGCTATGTGTGGATCCAACCTAAATGCATACGTATGCATATGTTATGCATACGTATGCATATGTTATGCATACGTATGCATAAATTCATATGCATACGGATGCATATTTTTTTTAGTTATATGCATACGTATGCATTTTTCCGCAAAGTATATGCATACGTATGCATTTTATTGAAACTTTTGTGCATACGTATGCATTTTTTTCTAACTTTTATGCATACGTATGCATATACTTTCCGGAAAAATGCATACGTATGCATATAAGTTGCAAAATATGCATACGTATGCATATTTTTTTAAAAAACAAAAAAAAATTTTTTTTTAATTTCCAAAATATGCATACGTATGCATATTTTGCAACCTATATGCATACGTATGCATTTTTCCAGAAAGTATATGCATACGTATGCATAAAAGTTGGAAAAAAATGCATACGTATGCATAAAAGTTAGAAAAAAATGCATACGTATGCATATACTTTCCGAAAAAATGCATACGTATGCATATACTTTGCGGAAAAATGCATACGTATGCATATAACTAAAAAAAATATGCATACGTATGCATATGAATTTATGCATACGTATGCATAACACATAACATATACCTGCAGCCCACCCGCGGTCATCCATTTAAATTGGCAATGGAAGACTGCCGAATTAATGCAAGGAAATTTTCTTTTGCAAATAGGGTTGTTACACCTTGGAACAATCTACTCCCATCTCAAGTAACTGTCGATTCTTTGGATGCATTCAAGAAGAGTTTTGGAACTGACTTAAATAAGCGCTCTTTTTGAGCCTTTAAAGTCATATCAGATAGCTATGTTCATTGATAATTAGTTACAATTGTGATTCATATTGGCGGCAATTAAGTCGCAGATTTGATGTTGTTGATGAAAAAAAAAAAAAAGAAAAAAAAATAGAAAAAGAAAAAATAAACACAATGAAATGATGAAAACAGAAGAATTAAACTATGCATAAACTATGCTTAGTATGATATTAATTCTGTTATCTGATCATTAATAATAATAATAATATGCATACGTATGCATATAAACATATGCATACGTATGCATTTAGGTTGGATCCACACATAGCCCGTATAATTTATTCTTCATTTCTTATTTTTCTTTTCTTTATTAATTAATTTTCATGTATTCTTGTTGTTGTAACTTTTTTTGTTTTGATGTGAGTTAAATTAAGATTATGAGTATGTTATTGAAAAGAATGCCATTTTAATGGACTTGAAAAATGTTATACTGACACAAATTGGGGTCATTTTCACAAAGTAATTGCACATTTTTAAGTATATTATTTATTTTGTCATATGACTATGCCAAAGCAATTTTGTTCAAATCACAATTATTTTTGCAGGCCCATTCGTTATTATCTAAAATGGTTCACATGCAAAGCCCCAGAGGACGAGAACTGATAAAACCAGACGCCACTTAAAACTGTCACAAAGTACCATAGATCTAGCTAACAAAAGAATAGTATGCAAAGACGATGACGTATGTCAAGGATGCAAACTGATCGACCAATCAGGACAAACTGGGCACTGTCCATGGGACGAGGTAATTGTTCAGTTTCACTCCACATTACGGCTTCATTTATTTATTTTTTTGAAATAATTTATCATTTACCAGAACCGTTGTTATTGTTCAGTGTTAAAGCATCAAAAAGTCAACCAATAGTAATTCACTATTAGGAAGACGCAATAGAATCATCATCAGCCGATAAACCAACCAACAAGTTGGGAAAAAATCGAATAGTCTCGAGGGTCCAGGGTTTGTCCTACGCGTTTTACGCACCAAAAAGTTTCCGTCCCGTTTTTTTTACCTTTTTTAATGCGTATATGTATCTCAAACTTAGTACCGCAAGACAAAACATTGTATCTTATCGTTAATCCATTCTATTTAGAGCGATTTTTCTAAGGCATCTAATAATCATATATCACTGGAAAACATAGCGTACGTATTATTACACTAACATAACGGCGTAGAAAATAAAAAAATTTATAAAATTCAACTTTTTTCATAATTGTGGAGGTTTTGGCGCAGTGAAAGAACATACGTCTTGCATACTGAAGGTGCCTCTGGATGGAGTCCCAATTGAGACACGCTATACATTGTGATAAAATTGAGTGTTAGTTTATATTGTTATATATAGTATTTGGTTGCCAGTTAATGCTGTGCCGAGTAACATCGGCCTTGCGTATCCTGCTCTATGGTACAGAAATAAAGTTTAAAATTTTTACTAATCCGAGGGTTATATAGACTAGTTCGGAATAAGCGTTTTTACTGTACGAGAGAGGGTACAAAAAGAAAAAAATAAAATTTGAAAAAATTTTAGCTTTCTTAGCTTCTTAAGTTTAAGCCTATACTTTCATAAAAATTGCTACACGATGATATGTTTCACTACGTTGAAGTACTCTAATATGTCAGTTTGTGCTAAATAATTTTTTTGTTTTTTAATTAAACGTCACAATAGTTTAAAATCACTCACTAAATATAATATTATCCTGAACAGTTATTTTCAAATTAGTAAAAATAAAAATGAAATTTCTGCTTTTAAACTAATTTTAAACCTACATAGTTTTTTTAATGTTTTGCTTGTAAAACTATTCAAAACTTAAAAATTAATTTTTAAAAGTCCATTCCAAACTTTTAAACTAAACATTTTCTGTATTTTAAGCATTAAAAAACTGGAAAACAAGCGCGCCAGCAGCGCCGTACCTACGAAGCGGAAAAAACTAAACATCCCCAAAAACTGCATTTGCTTTTGCAATATTTAAAAAGTATTTAAGAAATTTTCAAGAGAAGGGGTCGTAATTTTAAACCAATAAATATTTGAAATATTTTAAACCGTAAAATGTACTATTCGCTCGCTGTTTCTCAATTTTCCCTCCACATATGATTGGCACTAGTAGTTATGTACCCTCTTGCTAACACTAAAAAACCCTTATTCCGAACTAGTCTATAGAAAGGTTTATTATTAACTTTAAAAACCATAAATTTCGATATTGAAAATCAGTATCAGTAATAAATATCGAATAATATTTTTAAATATCGCGTAAAAATATCTAAGTAGAAATGATAGGGTAGAAAAGCCCCCACTGGGACCGCTTGTCTCTAGTCTAATCGTATAACACTTAGATTTCAAAAGAACTGTTTAGTTTATAAGTAGCCCGTGTTAACTAGTTAACTAAACATGTCGTGTCCCGTGCCCGTGTCTAGTTAACAAGTAGCCATGTAAGTTGTTTCAAAATTTCAACCGCTTCAGACTTACGACACTCACACACACACACACACACACACACATGCACACACAAACACACAGAAAAACACACACACACACACACACACACACACACACACAAACACACACACACACACACACACACACACACACAAACACACACACACACACACAAACACACACACACACACACAAACACACACACACACACACACACACACACACACACACACACACACACACACACAAACACACACACACACAAACCCACACACACACACACACACACAAACACACACACACACACACAAACACACACACACACACAAACACACACACACACACACACACACACACACACACACACACACACACACGTGCACACACACACACGTGCACACACACACACACACACACACACACACACACACACACACACACACACACACACACACACACACACACACACATAGAGACACAGACACAGACACACACAGACATTACGTCTATTTATATTTAGAAATAACGTTTAATTGTTTCACTTTTTATTTTGAAGGTGGAAATGAAAAAACACGGCTGGATGAATTCTGAATGTCACCACTGGAGCGCCATTGAGCCAAAAGATGAAATTTCTCTGCTGCACGAGGGGCTTGTAGATCGTCATGGACACCATAAGACAACGGCTGAAAACACTATTCCACTGGTTAAAACCTTGTCTGTGGAAAAAGTTGGCGGTGAAGGAATCAGTCACGGAAGAGTACAGTTTTTTGATGGATTTTTTATTTATTTAATTACTTTTTTGTCCGTAATATATCTCCTCCATCTATATATTTACCCAAACTATCATTAGGATACAGAACAAGCATATCAATATAATTTGCTTTTACCGAAAATTAAAAAATACACAAATATTAAAATAACAAACATTTGCAATAATAATTGCTCTGTAATATTCGTTCCAATACAAACCGATGCTGCAAAACTTTTAATTTTAAGTCTAGGAGCTGTTTAAAAAATCGTCAGAACAAGATATTTTTTGAAATAACTGACTTGTTATAAAGACTTAACAAAATTTAGAGGAATGGTCCAATGCCCAATTTTTTTTTCTTTGTAAACATTCATTTTGCTGTTAACATTCAAAATTCAAGAAAAAATCTTTTAATTTATCATTGGCTTTTTCGTACGGTTAATTCGTTTCTCAAAACTGAAGCGTCATTCAACTTTAGGTAATTAAATTCGGAAACACTACAGAGGTGTTTATCTACCAAACGATGAGAAATCTGTTTCCCGCAGTTCCGTTAGCATTGGAAACAGTGAAACACTCATCACTGTTCACAAACCAGGAAAACTGAATTTATGCTCATATCGAGTAACAGGTAACCCCATTCTCTTAAAAGTGATTGCTTAATATAACGTAGAAATTAGTAATTTTATACGAATTTTTTAACGGGAAAGGATACCACTCACTTAATTAGTAACTTTTCCGATTTTTTTATTTATTAAAGACTTAATAAAAAATTCAGTGAAACTCCCGGTAACGGGACTTTAGAGCCGGAGCAAGGGTTTAGGCGCTCAGTCTTTTGCTTAGGCTTAGGTTCAGGCTTAGGTTTTGCTTAGGCTTAGGTTTTGCTTAGGCTTAGGCTTAGGTTTTGCTTAGGCTTAGACTTAGAAAAAATCTTTCTAAAGCTCTTTAGAAGCTCTAAAGTCCCGGCTCTAAAGTCCCTCGGCTCTAAAGTCCCCAAACCAAACTCCCGTCACAATAAAATTTTTCCCGACAAAACTCCGGTTAAATGATGCATAGAATAGGTTTACATGAAGCAAGAATTTATAATACTTAACAAGCATAATAAATTAAAAATTCAAAACTTAAGTTCCAAATTTTACTTTTATTTTAGTTTCAGCGCGATGGCGAGAAGAAAAGTCCTTCTTCGGCCAAACATTTTTCCATATTTTTTCTTATTTAAGCATTTTAAGGGTGAAGAAAAAAGTGATTTATGGTTACATTTTAAATATAAGATTTGTTAATTAAAAGAGCCAACATTTGTTACATTAGTCTGTCCTTTCTTATTTAGTTATGTAAACGAAAGTGCACATTTCACGCTTTAAAAAAACAAATAAAATATTGCAAAAACTTAAATCCCTAGCAGAAAATTTTACACACTTCAAACTAAGGATTTAAAGTCAATGCACACACAAGCAATTTTTGCCATCTTAATTCCATAGAAATCATCAGCGCCTTTGGAGTTTTTTCTTTGCAAAGTAATTTTGTTTTAACAATAGCGAAGAATTTCCAATATTTCCAACAAAATATCCTCACAAGTTTGCTATATTTAGAACAAATCAAAGGAAACGCCCCGTGGTAAATATTAAAATTTTAAAAAGAGTCGGATTAAATTGGCCGAACCTTATTTTTTTGTTTTAAAACAATTATTCTTGTTATTAATAAACATAAAACAAAAAAATGAAGGTTGAAAAAATTCGATTTCAGTTACACATAGGATTTGATTATTTTCGTAGAATATATTTATATAAATAGTCAAACAAAACTATTGGTAAACCTAATTATAAAATAAAAAAACCGCCGCATGAGACAAAACTATATGTTTAATATATAAAGAGCAATTATCAATTTCAACGAGATTTTTCTAAAGTTAATTTTACGAATTTTTTCGTTCAATCAACTAAAGCTAGTCTTCCAGGCTAAAATTAAGGGCGTAACCGCTCTCCGTCAGGAAGAAATAAACAATAAACCTCTGAGCGAGAAAAATTTAAAAAAAGTTTTCAGCGGTTATGTAACCAATTATTATTTAGTTGTGGCATGTGCTTCTCTGCGCATGATATTTTCTCAAAAAACAAATGGTCACTTTACCACTCATCTATTTTCACCCTGATACAATTTATCTTTAATATTATAGCAACACTTTTCTAACCTACTTATTTCGTTAATTTAATCAAAATGTGATTTATGACTTTTTTTTCAAACCAAAATTTTTAGGGCCACTTTTTAGAGAGAAATTCAGAATGTTGATTATACACCCTCCTAGGGATGCATTGAGCTGCTCACAAATGCCTAATACCAATTCGTACTCACATATATTTAATTGTGAGTACTAAGCTTAATAAATCTCAAGCTCACAATTAGCCCAAGCTAATTAGCTTAATTGTGAGCTTGACCCTAAAATAAAAAAAAATCTACTATACTTTTACCAAAGATGTATAACTTCTAAATAAAAAAAGCTCGGTAAGATATTATCTCCCATTATAGCAACATAATTTCAATCAATTTAAATGGCATTGTTATTTTAAAGTCATATTTTTCTGCTAATTCACGCTAAGTTATAATAAAGTCCATCTTTTAATTTAATAATTGAAGAACTCAATTTATCTAAATTCACGTAAATAAAATAAATCCACTTCAATTCAAGAAAATTAATAAAGAATAGGCCATTATTATGACACAACTAAAAGTGATAAAAATAATGGGTTGTATTACACCCCATACACTCGCAAAGGCAAATATTTTTGATAAATTCTGACCAATCTGCGCAGGTATCAAATTAAAATTATATTTTGTTTCCACTCTGTACTCCAGATTACAATAAAATGTTGTAGAAAAAAATCATTTGTTTTAATACATTCTCATTTTTTCAAACCCAACCCGACATTCTAATTAAATTACATCTTCCGTGCACCCGTGAAGTTGCCATATAATTTCAATTCGTTTTTTTTTCGAAAAAGATGCAAAACATTTTTACTGAAAACCCTGTAATAGTAGAGC
>JASAMX010017032.1:0-11445 GCA_030248175.1 Microlaimidae sp. YZB2_3
TCACCAATGCCTCGAACTTCTAGAATGTCATTTTAAGCCATTCGTCGAAAACGAACATTTTTTACAGTCGAATTGGGCCGATTATAAGTTTTGTTCCTATTCGACTGTCTACGAAGACACGTAAGCATGCCGTTGTTTGCCATAAATTTTCTTCTTGATGAGGTTCGAAATTTCGAAGACAAAGGAAGGACTCTTCTAACCTGCTCTTATGCTAAACTGTGGTTTTAGCTTTGGACCCATAAAGCCTAAGTAGATAGGTTTTTCATTAAAAAACATTTCGGGCGATTTAAAAATTAGGTTTTGTGACAAGTGCATAATTAAACAAACTTTACATAATGACGTTTTTTATGTATTTTTTAAATATATTAAATATTATTATCAAATGTAACCTCGTGCATAACCAACTGGGTCTCTGGCTTTAAAAACTTTTTCCTAAGATACTTACCCAAACCTGTGCACTGCCCCCGGGGTTTTATTCGGAGGAATTCCAAAATTGGGTGCAACTTTTTTGAAACGGGGGGCAAGCAAGAAAGAAAGAGAAAAAGGAGAGAAAAAAAGGAAAAAAAGGACAAAGAAAGCGAAATTTACGTCAAAATAGGTCTAAAACGGCTTAAAATGCATTGAAATAGGCTAAAAACTGCAAAATTTCGCGATTATGGCGTCATAATGGGTTAAAAATGTAGCCATAATTTTTTTGGTACTTTTTTATTTTTCCACGGGGGGAGGGCAATAAAACGGGTGTCAAATCCTCCAATAAAGCGGGGGGGGGGGGGCATTTTCAGACCGTGCACAGGTCTGCTTAGCAATAACAAAATTTGTTATTAAACACGTCGACAGTTCACATAATTTTTGTACAGACTATAATTCTGTAGTACAGATAATTATAGTTCATACGCATAAACAGGCACAGGAGGAAAGGATATTCGTTAATATCCCTTTCTAAATTCTACGAATGGAAAATTAGTCAGACTCCAAAAAAAAAATCAATTACTTTATTTTTCATTTTAAACCTAAAAAAAAACTTTAGAAAAAGGTGAAATTTTGAGGCGTGACTATTATTAAACACCTTTAATTTAATCCAACAAACATTCCCCAAACTAACTATAAAATTTTATTTTAAATCCAAAGAAAAAAGGGTTTAACCCCCAGCCTTTAATTTTGAATTTGAAAAAATTTTAACAAAATAACCTTTTCTAATCTTTAAACGTAATTCTAGACAAATTTATAGCAATGCAATAAAATTTTTTTGACAATTAACGTTTTTATTTACTTTTCGGATTCACAAAAACAATATAAGAGCAATTTTCTAAAAGCGCGGATGGAAAAAAAAAACAAAGAAAAAAGGGCAAAAAAGCGACATTTAACTAAAAATTTAGGCTACAATAGGTTAAAACTCCAGACGCACCGGTGCAAGGTTTGAGCACCGGGACGGACCAATGTTACCTCCATTTTTCGGCCGGTGCCGCTGCTTAAACGCTAGGTATTTTCATGTTTTTTTGAAAATCCATTGACTAAGTTTTGTTTTTTTGTTTGCAATTTAACGTTCAAACGAATTGTTATACGTTCGTGATTAAAAAATGGAAGTCCCTTTGATTTTCATTCAACTAAGGTTTACTCGGTAAGTTATAGCTATAGAGGGGGGGGGGGGGCAACGCGGGTTCATGCAAAATCTGAAAACCACAAAAGCTGGATTTTAACATTAAACCGCATTCAGATTTTAACAAATTTACCACGATTTGAAAGTTTACCAATAAATTTTCAGAATTATATTTATTTCAAGATTAAATACAAGGCGAAAATGCACCCAGATTTAGCAAATTTAACAAAAATTCCAAAAAAAATCGCATTTTTTAAGTTGTTTTAAAATTTCTTGCTGGAAAGCCTCTAAATAACCACGCACACTAATATTAGGAAAAAACAATATAAAACAGTAGTGATGTGATGGGCGGAACTGCGAAACCCTCGGAACACCGGAACCAGAACCGGAATCGAGATTTTCCAAAAATTCGGAACCGGAACCGGAATTTCAAATTTTTCCCGGAGCATCTGGAACCGGAATTCAGATTTTCCAAAAATTCGGAACAAGAACCGGAACTGCCCATCACTATTAAACAGTGTGTTTTTTTTTTGTTTTTTTCTTTAATTTATTTAAGTGAAGTTAACAACTTTTTAATTTGCTTCATCTTAGATTCTTAAAAAAAAATTCTATGAATTAGGATTGTTGGTTCCACTTCCACGTAATTTATCCAGCGCAAAAATTTTATTAACATTAGCTTTATCATTTATGTAACTATTTATGACCTTCTGGTGAAATGACCTTCGGGCATGGGCGTCGCCAGGGGGGTCTAGGTAGAGGGTCTAAATCCCCTCTTTTGGGTCGGAAAAGGGAAAAATTTGGGGTTAGACCCCTGATTGCCAAGGATAAAAATTTGGGGGTCTAGAACGGCAAAACGGCTAATTTTTAAAATTTTTTCTCGCGCTTCGCTCCGCTCAGCGCTTGATTAATTGCTTTCTACTCCTAAATTTGTTTACTTTGTTTTATAATTTTGATATGACCACAATGGCCCCACCCCTTTCCTAATATTTTAATTGGTCTCCACTTCAAAATTTCTGTTACTTTCTTTTCCGCGCTGGACCCCCTTTAGATTGTTAGTTATATAGTAAAATTAAAAATTTAAAGGTTATAAGAAGTAATTTTAAAAACATTTTCTGGCACTTTGCATTGCTCAGCTATAATTTTATGTACTCATTTTGCAGTTGGTAATGTTTTGAAAATCAAAAATTTTAAGGTATCAAATTGTTTGTAAAAATTTTTACTTCGTTTTATGGATTTATTTTTATTTCATAATAGGAAAATAATAAAGTATGTGGCATAAACAAGCTAATAAACACTCCGCTAAGGAAATTTTTTTGCCCTCGTATAAAGTTTAGGATTTGGACCCCCTTGGAACACCCCCTTTCCCAAATTTTGTTCAGGGTTGGACCCCCCTTTTGAAATCCTGGCTACGCCCATGCCTTCGGGTAATTTGACATTTGGACTAATTGACCTAACCTTCGGGTTTATTTTTCCTGAAGCCTAAGCGAAAACTAAAAATAAAGCTTAATTGATCGACGGTTAATTATTCAGAATGTGTAATTAATTACAGAAAGGTCATGCCCCCCCGAGAACGGGGTTGGGCGAAGTCCATTTAACGGGGGGGGGGCACGGGGGGCAACTTTTTTGGGGGGGGAGAAACGGGGGGGAGGGGGAAAGAAAAAGAGAAAAAAGGAGAAAAAAAGAAAAGGGAAAAGTTTGGAAAAATGGACAAAAAAAGCGGAAATAAGGTAAAAATAGGTCTAAAATGGCTTAAAATACATTTAAATAGGCTGGAACCACCCCCCAAAGAATTCGCGATGATGGCGTCATCATAGGTCAAAAATGGCGTCATATTTTTAGGGTACTTTTCCATTTTTTGGGGGGGGGGGCAACAAAACGGGGGGCAAACCCTCCAATAAGACGACGCAGTAAAAGACCCCTAACACCCCCCTAAAGACTTATTTTACAAAAATCATTTGTCGAACATTCTACCTAGAGTTTTTTTGCGATGGGAAAATCTGTGGGGGGGGGAGGAATTTTTTTCCCGTTAAAAGCACCCGGGGTTGGACCCCCCCCGCTTTGGTTCCATTAAAATCGGCGACCTCCGTACATCGCTAATAAAAACTGCTAAAATTTTGCAAAATTAAAGGAAAAAAAGATAATATCTTTTATTTTTTTTAATTTTCGCGCGGGGAATAGCCATAGATGAACAAGGGAAGGGAGGGTGGGGTCCCCCCTTCTAGCCTCGTAATTTTGGGGGTTCCCCCCTAGAAAAAATCCAGGGCCGCCCTCCCCCCAAAGTTTCGAATTTTTTACCCCTAACCCCCCCTCTAGATCTTGAAATCTGACCCCCCCTTCTCCCCTCTCAAGAAAATTTTAAGTACTTTTTTATACTAAATTTTCTTGCAAAAACGTGATTTTTTAACACAAATTCATGTTTTTACACCCTTTTTATACTTAAATATCGCTTTCTATACAATAAAAAGTAGTATTATCCTATAAAAAGAACTATTATTAAGGTTATTATGGTTTAAAACTGTTTTGCTTTGGACACCAGACCCCACCTGACCCCCCTCTAGATTTCTAAATTTCGCACCGCGGGTCGATCCCCCTTAAAAAGCTAGGGGGGTTCGACCACCCTAGGACCCCCCTCCTAGATTTTGAAATTGTCATTTACCCCGGGTAAACACCCTCCCCCTAGCTTTTTGACCGTGTTCATCTATGGGAATAGCACGAAAACGGGGGGCATATCCACAAACAAAACAGTAGGTTATAGCCACCGTGCACACGTATGAATTTTATTTAGTTTATTAACCTGTTCGTAAAAATGAGATGATCCCGTAAAAGTTTGTGCCTCCTGGCTAGCTGCCGAAAGAAGAACATTATCCTGTTTTGAATCAGCAAGATTATTTTCAGCTTCTTCGATATCCGACTTTGTAACCCCTCCTACAAATAATAAGCAAATAACAATGGACGACAACACGTATTTTCAAGAAGCGCTATAGAAAAGTACTGTAATACTTCAAGTGTCATCAGATTCCTATCTACTTGTCTAACTTTTGCTGAAGCCTCCTGAACTAAATGTCTTTGTGGAAAATTATTTAAAAATTGTTATATAAAAAAATTAGGTTAGCTAAATTGGCTTTGTTTGTAAACACATATTAAGTGATTAAGTGATGCTTTGGAGTGGAGCTCCGCTTTTAGGAGCTCCGGAGCAGCCCCGGATTTGCGCCCATTTTGGTACTACTTTCATAATTAATTCTATATATTATTTTGTTAAAAATATTAAGCATATGTGAGCATAGGTGGGCAGCCTCTTTGATTTTGGGGGGGGGGTATAGGGGGGGGGGGGGGTCAAATTTTAGGGGGGGGTGTCCAGCAAGACCCAAATTTTGAGGGGGGGGGTGTACCCAATATTTCCGCGCTGCCTTAAAATGAGCTTAAAACGCGTAAAAAAACGTAAAACAAGCTTATAAATGCTTTAAAACTGTGTAAGATTAAAATAAGACCTTATTGCAACTTATAAATTTTATTTTTTAAATTCTTTTAATAATAATGTGCAATGGCGCAGTCAGGATTTCATTTCAGGGGCGTCGGTCGGGGGGGGGGGGAAGAAAAAGTGTTGTCAACAAGGCGCGAAGCGCCGCCGCCTGCGCCGCGTAGCGGCGCCAGCCGACGCGAAGCGTCGGCCGGGGGGTCTGGGGGTGTCCCCCCAGCCGCCGGAGGCGAAAATTTTTTTAAAATATATACTAAAAACGGCTTAAAAATTGTCTCCTGGTGATCGCGTGGACATACATTTTACTTTTGTTTTTTTACCTAATTTCTACATAATTTTCTGTGATCTTAAAAATTCAGTCAGGGGGGTTCGGGGGAAACAATGCCCCCCGGAGGAGAAAATTTATAATTTGAGGCGCTAAAATACACTAGAAATTTTAATTCCAAATGATACTAATTACAAAATTTAAGGTTTTTTATAGCTATACTATACATTTATAACATGTGTTTAAAACGTTAAAAAAAGGATAATAATGTTTATAGTAGTTTTATTAAACATGTATGCCTTAACTACTGAATGGGATAATCGATTTGCAATTGAAAAACTAAGATAAATTGCCAATTTAAACTGCCCGCGTAGCGGGGAAATTTAAACTTCCCGCGTAGCGGGGGAATTTAAAGGTAATAAAAGGTAATGAACGGGGAAATAAGGTAATAAACACTCCGCGCGAAGCGCGGAAAAATTTTTTAGTCCTTTTATAACACTTAAAAATTTTTCTTTGGGAGGCGAATTTGGGGGGGGGGGGGTGTCCCCGACTACCCCAAATTTAAGGGGGGGGTGTCAGCAAAATGCGAAATTTTGGGGGGGGTGTAACCCCCCCCCCAACCCCCCCCCCCTGCCCACCTATGTATGTGGGTGAAGGGAAGGGTTGGGGGCAGGGACGTAACCAGGGGGGCGGAGGGAGGCGGCCGCCCCCCCCCGAAACGATCGGACAGGGGGAAAAATAAGGATAGTGATTGGGCGGGGGAGCGGCCGCCCCCCCCGGAATGGTCGCCAGCCCGTAAAATTTGGGGGTTTTCAGAGACTAAAAATTCAAAATTTTTTAACGCCTCGCTAATCGCTCGGCGCCAAACTATAAAATAATTTTAGTACCATAATTGACCCCCAAAAACGAAAAATTTTCTCCGCTTCGCTTCGCCCAGCGGTCATGTTCTATAGTATACATACATATATCTTGCTATTTATCTTGCCTAATGCTGATGTTATTTCAAAGTTAGTCCGATATTTTTTATAAGTAATAAGTACTACACAGAAAGCAAAACAAACAATCATATTCATTGATTTATGTACCTCCCCCCCCTCCTAAATTTTCCAGCCGCCTATAGCATTGGCTCGGATTTTTTATATGGGTAGGTCCCTAAAAAACATGGAGTCGAGATGCTGCTCATGTGCTTTGGTTTACAATATGGGTGTAGCCAAGGGGTCTGAACAGGGACGTAGCCAGGGGGGGGGGCGGCCGCCCCCCCGAAACGGTCGGACAGGTGGAAAAATAAGGATAGTGGTTGGGCGGGGGGGGGGCGGCCGCCCCCCCCCCGAAATAGTCGCCAGATACTAAAATTTGGGGGTTTTCAGAGGCTAAAAATTCAAAATTTTCTAGCGCCTCGCTAATCGCTCGGCGCCAAAATTTAAAATAATTTTAGTACCCCAACGGACCCCAAAAACCAAAAATTTGTTCCGCTTCGCTTCGCTCAGCGGTCACTTTCTATAGTATACATACATATATATCTCGTTATTTATGTTGCCTGATGCTAATGTTATTTCAAAGTTAGTACAATAATTTTTATAAGTAATAAGTACTACACAGAAAGCAAAACAAACAATCATATTGTTGATTTATGTACCTCCCCCTCCTAAATTTTCCTACCGCTGTAGCATTGGCTCGGATTTTTTTCATATAGGTAGGTACCCTAGAAAACATGGAGCCGAGATGCTGCTCATGTGCTTTGGTTTACAATGTGGGTTTAGCCAAGGGGTCTGAAACTAACGTCTCTAAATTCCTTTTTTTGTGAAATCCAGGCTCTGCCAATGTGTGCTAATGTAATTTTTAACTAAGAAAACATGGTTTTACCGCTAAAAACATAGACCATAGGTTATTAGACCAAAAAAACTGTATTATACAGTTTTATCTACGTTTACCTTGCTCTTTGAACCTTTTCAAAAATTAGGGGGCTCCGCCCCCCTCCCCCGAATTTCGGGGGGGGGGCGGAGCCCCCCCCCCCCGAACTTTTTTTTGTACTAAAATCCGCCCCCCCCCCCAAAATGAAACTCTGGCTACGTCCCTGGGTCTGAAAGGTCTTAATTCCTTTTTTGTAAAATTCAGGCTCTTCCAATGTGTACTAATGTAATTTTTAACTAAGAAAACATGTTTTTACCGCCAAAAACATAATATATACGTTATTAGGCCAAAAACAGTGTATTATACACTTCCATCTACGTTTATCCCTGCTTTTTAACGTTTTCAAAAATTAAGGGGGGTTCGCCCCCCCCCAAAATTTCGGGGAGGGGGGATTGGGGGAGGGCGCTCCCCCCCCCTCGAAATTCTTTTTTGTACTACAATCCCCCCAAAAAAAATGAAACCCTGGGTACGTCCGGGGGTTGTTATACTCCTCAAAAATCTAGAAACTGTTAACAACCACCAAGAATTTGGTGACTAAGGGTATACCCTTAAATTTTTTTGGGACATTCCTCAATCTGAGGATTCGTCGGGTATACCGCCCCCACCCCCCTTAATCCGAGAGGCTACCCACCTATATTTTTTATATATAACAAATAATATTTTATTGAAGTTAGTTATAACTCAATTTTTAAAATTTTACACTGGTTTTAAAAAAAAATTCTTTGAAAACCGGGCTTTACCAAAGTTCTGTTACCGTTCTAAAAACGGTGGTGGTCAAGAATCAAAAGTGTGCACCCCAAATTTTCAATAAGTTTTCAAGACAGCCAGATGTTATTAACTTTTTAGTTTACAACATGAAAAAAATTTAAAAATATTACACCGCTTTTTTGATTGATTTGATTTTTAAATTTTCATAAAAAAGTTAATTAAATATATAAAATCCATGTTGTATTTTTATATTTAAACGCAATAACCATTGACACTGACAGTACTGAATAATAAAAATAAGTTAACCTAATGATAGATAATTAACTCGCAACGCAATTTCATTTTCTTTTGTCTCATGTTGGGTTTCCATTTGAATTATTATAAAAGTAAAATAAACGCTGCACTAGAATTTTGCCTATATAGATTTATTTAAAAAATTTTGGTAAATTTAAAGCGCATGATACTTTCGAGATCGTCGAAAACACTATATTATATATATCACGCTTAATTTTAAAAAATATTTTTAAATGTTTACCAGAAGCTTTGACAAGTTTAACCAAATCAGTTTTCTCAAATATGCCATTGTACCAAACTCCTCGCTCGTCCAAAACGGATCGTAAAAGTTTCGTGCTGAGACCCCACGGGCTTGCTGCAGACGACTGCACACCTCCATATCTATAAAACAACTGATATAATATTATGAGCATAAAATGCGCATAACACTTTGGTGGCTGAATTAAGATTTTTTTAATTGTGTCCTTTCCTGATAAACAAGTTCATAGGTATTTCTACTAAACAATAGAATGAAGACACGTCACCAAATTTCAGTTGTGAAAAAATTAAGATTTTTGAAAAACAACTTATTTAAAAAAAAATCAATTATATTAAAATTTTGTTTGATTTTTAGGCCTTGTTTAGGCTTAGGAACAATAAATCAGTGAAAAACTAAGTTTATATCAGCGTTTTATTAAAAAATTCGAAAGTCACATGGACCACCAAAAACATGGACAAGAAAATTTGTTTTACTTTAAATTAAGGTTAAAGTAAAAACAAATTTTCTTGTCCATGTTTTTCCGTTTCGAATTTTTTAATTTTTTTGAAATTTTTTGTGTTCTTCAGATTATTAGCATTGTTAAAGCATAGTTTTTAATTTAGTTTGTTAGTTTACAATTTTTTTTTCTTAACATCATAAATTGCACTTGCTTAAAAAGGCATTTTTATGGTATAAATTGGCTCATAACTTTTTACCAATAGCTTAAATCTTAAAAATAACCGAAAATGAGGTCTACGTGTTCTATTTAGGTTATAAAAATGTTTTAAAACTTGTATTTACTGTTAAATCGGTTAAATCGAATTTTGGTACACGTATGAAACTTGTACTGTTGTTAAATAAATAATTTTTTTGAAATCAAAAATTTTAAGGTATCAAATGGTTTGTAAAAAAATTTATTTGTTTACCAGACCTACAAGTTTCATACGTTACCAAAATTAGTAACTACAATAACAGTCAATAAAGTAAAACATTTATAACCTAAATAAAACACATAAAGTATCATAAGATTAACTATTGTAAAAATAAGCCATTATACCATAAAAATGCCTTTAAAGCAGTGATATGATTTAAGAAAAAAAATTAAACTAACAAACTAAATAGAAACTATGCTAACAATATAATATTGAAGAACACAAAAAAATTTCAAAAAAACAGAAAATTCAAAAGTCACATGGACCACGAAAAACATGGACAAGAAAATTTTTTTACTTTAAACGCTAATTTAAAATTGCAAAACAAAATTCTTTGCCCTAGGGTCCATGACTTTCAAACTTTAATAAAACGCTGATATAAACTCATTTCACGATTATCCTCCTAACCTAAACGAGGCCTAAAAATGAACAATTAATATAATGATTTAGATATAGTCTTTTCAAAAATCTTTTCACACTGAATGTACATGCTATTCGGGAGCCTATGGGGAAAGACATAAAAAATCACCTGTTATGCGCATTTTCATAATATTATATCAGTTTGTTTTTATGAGAAATATGAAAATATCGTGCCGTTTCTTGCAGCCCCATAATTCACGCGAAACTTTTTACGATCCGTTTTGGACGAGCGAGGAGTTTGGGGTACGAATGCATATTAGAGAACTGATTCGTATTCAGAAGCTTCTGGTGAACATTAAAAATATTTAAAATTAAGCGTGATATAATATAATATAGTGTTTTCGACGATCTCGAAAATTTCATGCGCTTTAAATTTACCAAAATTTTTTAAATAAATATATAGGCAAAATTCTGCAGTGGGGCTTAACATATTTACTTTTTGTGATAATTCGAACGGAAAACCAAAAAAGAAAATGAAATTGCGTTGCGAGATTATCATTAGGTTAACTTATTTTTATTATTCGGTCTGTCAGTGTCAATGGTTATTGCGTTTGAATTGCGAATTTATGGATTTTATATATTTAATTAACTTTTTTATGAAAATTTAAAAATCAAAAATCAATCAAAAAACAGTATGATATTTTAATTTTTTTTCATGTTGTAAACTAAAAAGTTAATAACATCTCGTGTTGAAAACTTATTGAAAATTTGAGTCCTTTTGATTCTGGGCCACCACCGTTTTTCAACGGTAGACAAACTTTGGTAAAGATTTTTTAGAAGAATTTTTTTTCTAAAAATTCAGTGTAAATTTTAGAAATTGAGTTATAACTAACTTCAATAAAATACTTATTTGCTATATATAAAAAATTGTAGGTGGGTGGCCTCTCGGATTAAGGGGGGTGGGGGCGGTATACCGACGAATATCAGATTGAGGAGAAATGTCCCAAAAAATTTTAAGGTATACTGCCTTACATCACCAAAATATTGATGCATTTGCGAGCGGTTTCTAATTTTTTTGAGGAGTATAACAACCGATTTTGGGGGGATTGTAGTACAAAAAATTTGGGGGGAGCGCCCCCCCCCCCCCCCGAAAATTTTGAGCGAACCCCCCTTTAACTCTGAAAACATTAAAAAGCAGATTAAACATTAAAATGGAAGTGTATAATACACTGTTTTTTGGCCTAATAACGTATATATTATGTTTTTGGCATTAAAAACATGTTTTCTTAGGTTGGAATTACATTCGTACACATTGGAAACCTGAATTTTACAAAATTTCAATTTGAGCCTTTCAGAACCCAGGGACGTAGGCCAGAGTCATTTTTGAATTTTAGTACAAAAAATTTCAGATTTTCGCCCCCCCTTCGGGGGGGCGGAGCCCCCTCTAATTTTTGAAAACATTTCAAAAGCAGGGACAAAGATAGAAAAAGCTGTATAGTGCACTGTTTTTTGGTCTAATAACCTATTATACTAATGTTTTTAGCGGTAGAAAAAAAAAACATAAAAAAAAAGTTACTTTAAAACACACATTGGCGAGAGCCTGGATTTCACAAAAAAAGGAATTTCAGAGCCATTTTTCGCAGACCCCTTGGCTAAACCCACATT
>JASAMX010017033.1:0-32994 GCA_030248175.1 Microlaimidae sp. YZB2_3
GGGGGCAGTGCACAGGCTCGAAGTAGTCATTATCTCGTAGGTATTTTTAATGTTTCTCAGTTTTTTGTTTCGAGTCATATTTTAAAATTTTAGAAGTAATTCAAATGATTGATTCTCAAAAAAAAGTGGTAAATTTTTTTGTCCATTTTATAATAGTAAAAAGGTCGGGATTAGGGCCAAATAATGTCAAAATATCAGTTCGGTTGCATGTTTACAAATAGCTAAACTGAGAGAAATCAAAAAATTCAAAAAATTTCAAAAATTTAAGTTTTTTTTGTAAAATTGGAAATTTTGGGTTCTAAAAATTTAAAAATTTTTACTAATAAAGTTAATTTTTTAGCAAAAAAAGATCGAATATTTTTACCTGCTAATAGTTAGTTTAAGCACAATTAATGTCATATGTGGTAAGAAAAATTTATAACAGAAGTATGAGAATTGTATAATGTTTTGTATTAGGTTCCAAAATTTTAGTAATTCAAATGATTGATTCTTAAAAAAAGTGGTAAATTTTTTTCGTTATATTTTATAATATAGTAAGGCTTGTATAAGAGCCAAATAATGTCAAAATATCAGTTCGGTTGCATGTTTACAAATTGGTGAACTGGGTAAATTAAGAGAAAATAAGAAATTCAAAAATTTAAGTTTTTTTTGTAAAATTGTAAAATTTTGGGTTTAAAAATTAAGATTTTTCGAAAACAAACCTGATTTTTAAAAATATTAATTATTTTTACTTATATGTAGCAAGTTTAAGCATAATTGATAGCATATGTGGTTTAAAATGTGTCACTAAATTATCACAATTGTTGCATTGTTTATTTTAGCTCTCAAAATTTTAGCCATTCAAATGAATAATGCTAAAAAAGTTTTACTTTTTTTTCTTTATTTTTTTACAGCTGAAAGAGCCGCGCGGGGGTCAAATAATATCAAAGGGGCAGCCAGGACTGGATATTCTGAGATATTCTGAACTGTTTGATTTTCAAAATCAAAAAAATCTCAAAATTTTTGATTTTTTTCAAAATTTTTTTTCTCAAAATTTCATTAGTGAAAATTTAAAATTTTTCAAAATAAAGTTTATTTTTGAAAAATTTAAACAATTTTACATATATAAATGTAAAATTCAACCACAAAACAATAAATTGTAGAATTTTATTGTCAATCAAAAAAATCAATTTTTTTTCAAAAAAAATTCTCAAAAAAGTCGAAGGCGCCAACTTCAAGGGGGTACCACAGACACCCAGGGGTTGGTCAGTTTGAGCTAAAAATGGCCTATTGGTGGTCCACATGCTCTGAAATATAACATATATTATTTTAAGCGAAATCTAAGACTATCGATCTGACAGCTTGGAATGGGGGTCCTTAAAATAGTGATTTATTACAGAAAGCCAGTCTTAAAACGTTAATAAAAGGGTACTATAGTGTTTATAGTACAAGCATGTGCACTGCCCCCCCCCCCCCCCCCCCCCCCCGGGGTTAAAACGGGGGGGGGCAAGCAGGGGGGAAAGAAAAAAAAGAGAAAAAAAGGAGAAAAAAAGAAGGGAAAAGGGAAAAAAAGGGACAAAAAAAAGCGGAAATAAGGTAAAAATAGGTCTAAAATGGCTTAAAATACATTGAAATAGGCTAAAAACTGCAAAAAATTCGCGATGATGGCGTCATCATAGGTCAAAAATTGCGTCATATTTTTAGGGTACTTTTTCATTTTTTTGGCGGGGGGGGTAAATCCTCCAATAAAACGGGGGGGGCATTTTCAGACCGTGCACAGGTCTGATAGTAGTTTTATTTAACATGTATGCTTTAACTATTAAACGGCATAATCCATTTGAAATCGAAAAACTAAGATCAATTGACAATTTAAACTACCCGCGAAGCGAGCAAAATTTAGTTTTTTGACTATTAATATGCTTTTGGAAGGCACAAGGAAAGTTTTGGTATTAATATTAAAGAATAAAAAGGATTTTCCATTAGAAAAAAATCCGGCTTTGCCGAATTTTGGGTGCGGGGAGGGCGGCCGTCCCTCCCCTGGGCACGCCAGTGTAGCCGGGGGCACTAAAAGGGAGGTGGGGTAGATAAAGATCACAAATCCGAGAAACGCAAAATAGGTACCCATATCGTTTTTTTTCTGGAGTGCATTTTACCCATATCGGTTTTCAATTTTGAAGAAAAAATAGGTAAGAAACACAATTTTAGGTCAAAAAGCCCTTTTTATTGCTTTTTTGAGCTTTTTATTGCTTAAAACATTCATTTTGACCTTAAGACTTAAGTTTGGAGGCAGTTAGAAGTTATTGTAAAGACATTTTTTTCTTCATTTTTCCAAAATTGGGGGGGGGGTTAACTTTTTATCCCCCCCAATTCTGAGTGGGGGTTAAACACCCCTTCTCAGATTTTGGGGGAGGGGAGGTTAACCCCCCAACCCCTTCCCCCCCCCGTGCCCATGTATGTTTGGAATCATATTAGGCACCAATTTTTTGATTGTATGCTTTTTTGTACAAACTAAAGTGTTCTTCTTCTTAACTATAAATTGACACGTAGGTCAGACATCAGATTGGTGTTGGTACCCCTCGTAGGTTGCATCATGTAGTAAGAATGGTAAAAAGGGACCCATATTCATACATAAACAAGAAAACGGATCTGGGTGGAGGGGAGGGAGAAGTTAAAAACCAAAATTCTAAAAATGTCGGTTTAATTTCTCACTCCAGATTTATTTGAGGGTAAAATTGTAAACAACCGACCCTCTCGAATTTTGAAAACATATAGAAAAAAATCTTTTCAACTCAACTTAAGTTACTTTTTTAAGTCTAAATGGATGTTTTTAGAAATAAAAATAAAATCAAAATATTTTAAAACATTTTAAGCGGTACGTAAATTTATTATCTGTTTAGAGAAATAGAAACTGGTTATAGATTGTTTTTTATTATTCGGTGAAAATAAATTCAAAGTTTGTAGTATATTATTGTTTGGAGGAATAAATCTGAAATGAATTACACTTTATAGATAAATAATATTGTATTAATATTTATCTATTTTCTTTTAAAGCGATGTTGATTTTTTTGGGTTTTGTAGAGTGCCTGATACAAAAATGTATCCTCCTTTACCCGATTTATTTTTGGATAACGTGCCACTGATCCCCTGGGCTTTCGAAGTTTGTGAAATGATAGCTTGTGTCCTGGCTAGCATTTGGTTTCTCATACTAGTCTTTCATAAACACCGGTAAGTGTAAACTTCCAAAATATTATGTAGCAAGTTCAGTTCATTTGGTTGTTATATTATTTTTAATTTTGATTAATTTAAACAAAAAATAGGTAAACATTTTCATTAAAGTTATAAAAAAGTTCTTCTAAGATAGCTGTAGTAACAATAAAAAACCAGAAAACAATTAAAAAGTTACGCCATGTTAAGTGGTTTTAGCTTGGTAAATTGGAGAAAATACTGTAAAATTATAGATATTTTGATTTATAACTTAATGATTTGCCGGTTAGTGTGCTGTTCCTTCCTTTTCGCGGTGCCGACCAGACAACGTTATCATGTCTTTTGTCATGACCTTATACGATTACATGATAGCATTTAACAGCAGTCTATCACAGTTTGGCAAGCTATGATAGCGGTTAATCACTCACTACAAACTACCTACAACCCGGGGAGAGGGTGATTAGAGACAGGCATTTACTTATAGCCTCAAGTCAGGCAATAAAAGGAAAGGAATTTCGAAGGCAAAAACCCAAGTTTGATGACTAATTAGTAAAATTAAAGAATATGCAAAAAAAACGTTATTTTTTATTATCTATTATCTGTTTTTAAATTGTAATAACTACGTGTTTAGTTGTGTTTAGTTTGGTGTTATTGCGAAGGTCGTTTTCACTTGTTGGAACTGTGTTTCTGCTGCGCTGTGTCACTATGCTTATCACCTCAATGTCGGTTCCCGGAGTTCATCTGGAATGCGCCGCAAAAGTAAGTCTAACAACATAAATCTAACAATATTTTTATTGTTTATACTAGTGATGGGCAGTTCCGGGTTCCGAATGTTCCGGGCAAAATTTGGAGTTCCGGTTTCTGCTCTGGATTTTCGGAAAATCTCAATTCCGGTTCCGGAAAATCTTTGAAATAATAGATATTCCTGAATATATTTGACCGGCTTCAGCAGTCCCCTAATTTTTTAAAGGAGTCTTGTAAAATATTACTGTAAAGTTTAGTTTAATTTTTGCGTTTCAATTAGGCTTCTTAGGAAATCAACATTGTCTGTTCATAGTTGAGGTTAATGTTGAGGATTTACTATTATTAATATTTTTCTAATTTAATCGTTATTCTGGAAAATTGTCGATATTTTTATAGGCTTACGGGGATTTTTCTGCTAAACTAAAACAGGCCTTTAAGATTTGGTTTGGCATGGGAATGTCTTTGCGTGGTGTGCGAACTTGCGGAGACTATATGTTTAGCGGACACACCACTGCCATAACTCTGCTTAATCACTTTATTACTGAATGTAAGTTCAATTTATAGTTTTAACTTTTAGAGAAGTAATGAATGTGGGTACATTATTTTAGTGATGTATTTCGACATAACTCGCATTTCAAAATCCCCTAGAGCAGACCTGTGCAAGCCGCCTCCTTGGTAGTTTATCGGGGGGGGGCACGGCCAAAACGGGGGGAAGGCACGGGGGGACAATTTTTTTGAAACGGGGGGGGGGCGAGCAGGGGGGAAAGGAAAAAAAGGGGAAAAAGAGAAAAAAAGAAGGGAAAAGGGAAAAAAGGGACAAAAAAAGCGAAAATAAGACAAAAATAGGTCTAAAATGGCTTAAAATACATTGAAATAGGCTAAAACTGCAAAAAATACGCGATGATGGCGTCATCATAGGTTGAAAATGATGACATAAATTTAGGGTACTCTTTCATTTTTTCGCGGGGGGGGGGGAATAAAATGGGGGGAAAATCCTCCAATAAAGCGGAGAGGGGCATTTCCAGACCGTGCACAGGTCTGCCTAGAGGGTAAAATCCGCCCGCAGGCAGTGGCGTGCCTAAAAAGTGTGAACCCTTATGTTTTTTGAGTATTGGTAGAAAAACAATTTTTCCGGGCCGATTATGCAAAGAGCAGGTAGGACTGCGGTGAGAGCGAAAACAATTTTGGCCTCATAATTGAAGACTTTTCATCATAGGTGAGCACGGTCGGGAAAGCTAGGGAGGGTGGTTACCCGGGGTAAATCAAATTATGAATTCTAGGAGGGGGGTCCCAGGGGGGTCCCGACCCCCCCCCTAGCTTTTTAGGGGGGGGGGGTCGACCCGGGGTGCAAAATTTTGAAATCTAGAGGGGGGTCAGGTGGGGTCCGGTGTCCAAACCAAAACAGTTTTAAACCATAATAACTTTAATAATTGTTCTTTTTATAGGATAATACTACATTTTATTGAATAAAAAGCCATATTCATGTATAAAAAGGGTGTAAAAGCATGAATATATGTTAAAAATTCACGTTTTTGGAAGAAAATTTAGTATAAAAAAGGTACCTAAAATTTTCCGGAGGGGGGAGGGTGGGGGGTCAGATTTCAAAATCTAGAGGGGGGTCAGGGGTAAAAAATTCGGAAATTTGGGGGGAGGGGGGGCCTAGATTTTCGTCTAGGAGGAGTCCCAAAATTTCGAGGCTAGGGGAGAGGGTGGACCATACATGGGCAAGTTGGTCCGGAGTGGGGGGGTTAAACCCCAAATTAGGGGGGGGGGGTTAAAATCCGAGAAACGCAAAATACCCATATCGTTTTTTTTTCTGGAGTGCATTTTACCCATATCGTTTTTCGATTTTGAAGGAAAAATAGGTTAAAAACACTAATTTTAGGTCAAAAAGCCCTTTTTATTGCATTTTTGAGCTTTTTATTGCTTAAAACATTCATTTTGACCTCAAAACTTAAGTTTGGAGGCAGTTAGAAGTCATTTTAAAGACATTTTTTTTCTTCATTTTTCCAAAATTGGGGGGTTAACTTTTTCCCCCCCCCCACTTCTGAGTGGGGGGGGGGGGTTAAACCCCACTTCTCAGAATTTGGGGGGGGGGGTTAACCCCCCCCACCCCCCCCCCCCGTGCCCATGTATGGGGTGGACCCCCCCCTGCCCCCCCCCCTTTCTCACCTATGGTGTTCACTCATTCGCAAGTATTCATAAAGGATTCATTTGAGTCGTATAAGGCTGATCTTAATTATTTCACAGGTGATAGATACCTGTACCCCGCCCTGTGCATAATAAATTTTTTTCCAGGGAGATAAATTTCAGGCAATGCTACAACAGCAACCTGTAAATACGCCCAACCTGGGTTTTGCCCGACAGTAAGCACTGTACCGATAACTCAATAAATCTTTATCTTCTTTAAGTCTTCTCATAAAGGTAAAGATACTAAAAAACCACGAAAAAAACTAAAAAAGTCTTCTCATACTTTTTGTCTTCTCATACTGAAAAACCACGATTGTGTTACCGAAAAGTTTTTTAGTTTTTAATCTAGGTTTTTTTTTATTTTAACCTATTTGAACGAAATTTAAGTTCTTTTAGACCTATTTTTATTTAAACTTGGTTTTTTGCCTCTTTTTTTGCACATCCCTGATTTGAAAAAAATTCACTCTTCTTGTTTTGCAAATTCCATCCTCCCGTTAAACCAGGGGGCTCAGTGCATAGGCCTATTGACATAATATGATTAAATTGCACGTTCTTAAAAAAATCAGCTATGCGTTTTTCTATTATTCTAAATAATGCATAGACTCATGTTAGCATGTAGCTGGAACCTAGAGACATAAGTTTGAGAAAGAAAATATTTGAAATATTTTAAAGTTTTTGAACACTGTACGTCTTTTTTGTATATAAATAAAAGTTTTTAGACACTCCAGACGATTGGAATACTCTTCATACTTCTACGTGGGTAATGAATCTCTTTGGCATTTTTTTCATTTTGGCAGGACACGAGCACTATAGGTCGTTGTGTCAACCACCTTTGCTAGGTTTAAAAGTGGCAAATTGATATACGGCTCTTGTTTAAATGCAAGGATTATTGGTTTGTTGTCTATCAACAAAAGTTTAAACGTTAAAATACGTTATGAATTTGATTTTTTGCTTAAAAAACGATGAACCCAATTTTAACGTGCACGATTCGTTTTACTAGTGGCTTTCTCCTTCCTTTGTTTCGATGCCCCTCCCACCACTCGAATATTAATTATTCGCTGTTTTTTACATCCACTCCCGTTAAACACCTAAAAAGAATGGGCATTGCACAGGTCTGTTGATTAAATGCTAACGCTGTTTAGCTAAAAATAATTAAAGAAAATTTGCTGCATTAGGAGCTTCACGTCCACCTCTACAGTACATAAACAGACCTGTGCACTGCCCCCGGGAAGTTTTATTGAAGGGGGCAATTTCAAAATGGGGAGGGGGGCACGGGGGGCAATAAAAGGGTGAGGGAAAGCAGGAGAGAAAGAACAAAAAGAGAAAAAATAAGGAAAGGGACAAAAGAAGCGAAATTAAGGTAAAAATATATGTCTAAAATGGCTTAAAATGCATTGAAATAGGCTAAAAGCTGCAAAATTTTCGCGATGCGTCATTATGGGTCAAAAATGGCGCCATAATTTTTGGGTACTTTTTCATTTTTGGGCGGAGTGGGGGCAAATCCTCCAATAAAGCGGGGGGCATTTCCACACCGTGCACAGGTCTGCATAAAAATATTACCAATACATACATAAACAGGTTAGATATAAAAAGCTAAATATTTGCGTTTAGCTAAAATGTACGTACAGCTCATAGTTTAAACTGTTTTTTAAAATGTTTCTTAGATTGCTCGCGTTTTGATAAAATCTTAAATATGAATGTAAAAAAATTTATACACATCAGCACATCAAAAGGGCAAAAAAAAGTTAAAAAATACGTTTGATGTTTCAAACACGAAGTTGAGGCTTTCGACTGATTTCATTTTTTTTTATTAATTAGGAAATACTTTTGAGATGAAAATAAAAATTAGATGATTTTTAGCTTCTTTTAGACAAAATTTTTCTTAGCTCACTTAACTAAAATTTAATTTTAAATTAAAAAGCTATAATGTTTTCTATAATAAAAATATAATATTAGCTTTGGAGATTTGCTTTTTTTAAAAAAAATCGTGTTGATTTTTAAAAATAATCAATAATTTTAAAGACAATATACTATTACTTGAAAAGAGGTTTTTATATTATAATTTTTCTATTTTTCATTTTTTTCACTTTTTTAATAATAAAACAATCATAGGTGAGAAAGGGGGGGCAGGGTGGGGTCCACCCCCCCCTAGCCTCAAAATTTTGGGCCCCCAAACCTAGACGAAAATCTAGGGGGGCCCCCCCTCCCCCCAAATTTCCGAATTTTTTACCCCTGACCCCCCTCTAGATTTTGAAATCTGACCCCCCCTCCCCTCTCGGGAAAATTTTAGGTACCTTTTTTATACTAAATTTTCTTCCAAAAACGTGAATTTTCATCACATATTCATGCTTTTACACCCTTTTTATACATGAATATGGCTTTTTATTCAATAAAATGTAGTATTATCCTATAAAAAGAACAATTATTAAAGTTATTATGGTTTAAAACTGTTTTGCTTTGGACACCGGACCCCACATGACCCCCCTCTAGATTTCAAAATTTCGCACCCCGGGTCGACCCCCCCTAAAAAGCTAGGGGGGTCCGGACCCCCCTGGGACCCCCCTCCTAGAATTCAAAATTCGATTTACCCCGGGTAACCACCCCCCCGAGCTTCCCCGACCGTGCTCACCTATGAAAACAATACATGTAAAATCTTCAATAGTATTCCAATAATTTAAATTAAGTACTTACGTTTTAATAATATTTTGTTAAAACTACACACAGAACAGCGGTCATTATGTTTGACAGCATATATCTTTTAGTGAGTGTTTCTTCTTTCAGCAGGGGCTCTTGACACAATGATATTTCAGTATTGATGTTTTTGTGGCTTTTTATCTTAGCAGCCGCCTTTTCCTGTATTATCACTCCCTCAGCTACCACGGCAGTGACACCATCACTAGAGATCACAGGACCAGGATTTGGTTTCCTCTGTTTTGGTAGGTTTGTGTGCATAGGTGTTTTTGGGGGGGACAGAGGGGTGCACCCCCCCCCTAGAGCCAAAATTTTGGACCCCCACTAGAAAAAATTCAGGGGGCCCCCCTCCCCTTCAAAGCTCGAGAGCGGTCCGGCCTGACCCCCCCCCCTAGCGAGGCTGACCCCCCTGCCCCCCTCCCGACCAATTTGGAAGTATATTTTTTTATTTACTGTCAAAAACACGGGTTTTTAGTTAAAAACAGTGTTTAAATACACTTTTTAGGCCTAAATAGGCTGTTTTAACACATAAAATTCAATATTAGACCTAAAAACACTTAAATTATTGAGATAAAAAATTTTGCTAAAAATTGGACCCCCCCTGATCCCCCCCTAATTTTGAAATCTCGCACCCGGGATCGACCCTTCTAAAAAGCCAGGGGGGTCCGGACCCCCCTGGAACCCAGATCCTTGCTAAAAAATTTTGGCCTTCCACCCGGGGATGGACCCCCCCCCCAGCGGACCCGACCAAAAACATCTATGATTGCAGGGTCTTTAAAAAACATTTTGTTTTTTCACATTACTGTTTTTTTTTGTAAGTGAAATAAATCCCTGTTGTAATAGATTTCTTTTCCTGCATCCTGTTAAAATCGTTTGTTTGTGTATGAAATTAATATTGTGGTCGTCATAGGTGTTTTTGATCAGGTCCGCTGGGAGGGGAGGTCCTCCAGACCCTCCTGATATTTTAGGGGGGTCGACCCGGGGTGTGAGATTTAAAATTTAGGGGGGTCTGATTTTTTTAACAGTTTTTTTTTAATTAGTTGATTATTTTTAGGTCTAATATTGAATTTTATATGCTAAAATTTTATATACTAAAGCAGCCTATTTAGCCCTAAGAAGTGTATTTAAACCAGGGACGTAACCAGGGGGCAGGGGGTGGCGGCCGTCCCTTCCCCCGAAACTGTCGGACAGGGGGAAAATAAGGATAGTGGTTGGGCGGGGGGGGAGGCCACCGCCCCCCCCCCAAATGGACGCCAGATAGTAAAATTTGGGGGTTTTCAAAAGCTAAAAATTCAAAATTTTCCAGCGCTTCGCGAATCGCTCGGCGCCAAACTATAAAATAATTTTAGTACCCCAATTGACCCCCAAAAACCAAATTTTTTTCCGCTTTGGTTCACTCAGGAGAGTAAAAATGGGGTATTTGAGGTATACCACAAAAAATATTTTGGAACACCCTCCCCCCCAAATTTCGGGGGTCGGGTATACCCCCGATAAATCCGGGAGGCTGTGCACCAATGGAACCACTACTTAGCAGCACACTGTACACAATATACTGCACTTTTGTAAAAATTGTTGTGTTCATGTTTATTGATAAGTACAAAGTGGTTGTCACCTCAGTGACTTGTTATAAAGTCTTAACAAAAGTAAGGGGAATAGTCCAAACCCAAATACCGATATACACAAATAAAATAAAATACAATCATATGTGTTTTGGGGCGGCACAGAGGGGTCCACCCCCCCCCCCAGCCAAAATTTCGGACCCCCCCCCAGAAAAATCTAGGGTACCCCCCCCCCAAAGCTCGAGAGCGGCTCGGCTTGACCCCTTCTAGCGAGGCTGACCCCACTCCCCACCCTCCCGACTAATTTAGAAGTATATTTTTTTCATTTACTGTCAAAAACACGGTTTTCTAGTTAAAAAAAAGTGTTTTTAGGCCTAAATAGGCTGTTTTGTATATAAAATTCGATATTAGACCTAAAAACACTTAAATTACTGATTTAAAAAAACTGTTAACAAATCGGACCCCCCTGCCTAATGCAATACATACAAACATTATGTATGTGTTATGTAGGGTTCGAGTTAGAATGCTAGAATATCCACAATAGTGCTATCCAGAATACTACTACTTTTTAACCATTGCCCATTTACACGACACTTGCCCCAATAATGACAGTTGTTTTGCCATTTTTTTGCGCACAACAATTAATGGTCGTGCTCAAAAAATGGCACCAAATCGTTTTTTTTTCTTTCAACAACGGAGTTGCATATTTTTTCTTAATAATAATTATATATTAATTTTTCATAAAATATTGTTTTATTAGACATTGTGGACAATTTCGGCTGCGGTCGCATTCGCCTGTACGGAATAATCGTAGGTGGACAGGGTGAAGATTGGGGGATTATTATTCTAAAAATAGGGTATTTGAGGTAGGTAGGGTAACTGACTTAATTTCGGCCACGCCTTAATTTCGGCCACCAATTTAGGGGGTTAAAAAATTGGCTTATTTTTAAAACACAAAAGAACTAGCACAAAAGTAACTGGATTAATGTTAAATAAAGTGTTTTTGCAAAAATTTTTTATTTTTGTTATTCTACATCATCAATATTTTAATACAAAAAGTGAATTTTTTGTGATTTTCTTAATTTTTGCTTTGTGTTTAAACTGCATCAAATTTAGAACGAAGCAATATATAACCTTAAAATATCTTCTATTTAAGGCTCAAAGCTGTTAATTTTCATGTTTTGATATTTTCTTCAAAATCATTTTGCAATGTGTTTTACTAACTGCGAATTTTTAGATTCCGTTAATTTCGGCCACCTGAAAATTTAGGTGAAGGAACCTGCCGTTTTTTGCTGTTTTTAAATATCATTGTACTACTGTAGTTGTAAAGATTTTTTTGCTCAATTGATTTTGTTTTGACGTTTTTTAAGCCAAAAATAAAAATTGAACAAAAAATACAAGTTATTAAAACTTGTTTTTTTAAGGATTTGACATAATTATTTAAATTTTGCTAATAACTATTAAAGTTCGCAAACGGAAAAACTTAAGTTATGTGTACCAAGCATACATGGGCAAGTTGGTCCGGAGTGGGGGGGGTTAAACCCCGAATTAAGGGAGGGTGGTTAAAATCCGAGAAACGCAAAATACCCATATCGTTTTTTTCTGGAGTGCATTTTACCCATATCGTTTTTCGATTTTGAAGGAAAAATAGGTAAAAAATGCTAATTTTAGGTCAAAAAGCCCTTTTTATTGCATTTTTGAGCTTTTTATTGCTTAAAACATTCATTTTGACCTCAAAACTTCAGTTTGAGGCAGTTAGAAATCATTTTAAAGACATGTTTTTGCTTCATTTTTCCAAAATTGGGAGGGTTAACCTTTTCTCCCCCACTTCTGAGTTGGGGGGGGGTTAAACCCCCCTTCTCAGAATTTGGGGGGGGGGGGTTAACCCCCCCACCCCCCCCCCCCGTGCCCATGTATGGTACCAAGAGCAATACCTAAGGGTAAATTTGCAACCTTTAGAAATTTTTATTGTTCGTTTAAGCAATAGTTATGGCCAGTTTTTTGTAGGTGGCCGAAATAAATGGCACGCGCCTTAACTTCGGCCACTTTAAAAAAAAGTTTAAACCTTCACTGATTTTTAAGTGTAACAGAAATATTCAAATTTTGCACTGGAATAAAAAATATAGCTATTGTTTGATTTTTAGGCCAAATTTTGGCTTGATTGAAAAAGCCGGAAAAAACTTATTCAAAAAAATTAAAAAAGGTGGCCGAAATTAAGTTAGTTACCCTATACCTAAAAAAGTTTTGGGACCCCCCTTCCTTCCAGTTTCGGGAATCGGGTACACCCTCCCCCCAAAATCTGTGAGGCTTCCCACCAATGAGAATAATTATACATTCGTGAGGATTAACTCTTCGTTACTACGGAAAAATAAGCCACAGTTCGTGTAAAATATTATGTGTACCTGTGACTCATTTTATATTTAAAACAGGACCTTTTTAACTACAGATTGAGTCACAGTCTCGTGTATTTTATAATGACAGTGGCTCATTTTGCCGTAGCTACGACGAATAGCGTTTTTTTAGGTTTTTCGAAAGCGGTGGGCACATCGGCAGGATCCCGAACGAGTACGAGTGGCCGTTCCCGTCCTTGGAGTCCGCGGCCACTTGCGTGTGCGAACGGGTGGAGTCCATCAAGAAACTGGTCTCGGGGGAGTCCGGCGGCGCTTCCCACGGCGGCGCCGCCGCGAAGCGCCACCACCCCGACGACGCGAACAACCACAAAGCCCGCCGTCACAATAATATCCGCTCGGATATGGAGAAACAGAATGCTCACGGGAACGGCGGCCGCCAAAGAAACTACAGGAAAAGCAAAAGCAAACAGTAAATAACCAGCGCGAGGCCTGCCTATTGAAGCGGATATACTGGGTTTAATTTAACTTTAATATTAAAGGCTGCTAAGCGTGCCCGGTTAAATAAGTGATTGCGCGTGGGAAGGTTGGAGTTTCTTTTTCAGCTTCTGTTCTCGATTGGTTGTTATTTTGAGCATAAGTAGGGGTGTAATCTCTGCGCTTTTTTCAAAAGGCTAAGCTAACTATCAATTTATAATTTACCTTACACAAAAAGTGCCTTATTTATTTAAAAAAACTATGCGTTTTTGCAAAAAAAATAAGATTACACTAAAATAAAAAAGAGTGATTATATTTTGTGGACCTTTGAAAGCCACCATGAGTTCGGTTTTTTATTAGGAAATTAAGAAAACTAATTCCTTACTATACTTTACTTACTACCATAGGTGTTTTTGGTCGGGTCCGCTAGGGGGGTCCACCCCCGGGTGGAAGGCCAAAATTTTTTAGGGGGGGTCCAGTGGGGTCCGGACCCCTCTGGCTTTTAAGGGGGGTCAACCCTGGGTGCGAGATTTCAAATTTAGGGGGTGGGGGTCAGGGCAGGGGGGTCCAATTTTTGAGCAAAAATTTTTTTAACTCAATAATTTAAGTTTTTTTTAGGTCTAATATTGAGTTTTATGTACTAAAACCGCCTATTTAGGCCTAAAAAGTGTATTTAAACACTTTTTTTAACTAAAAGACCGTATTTTTGACAGTAAATAAAAAAAAACTTCCAAATTGGTCCGGAGGGGGGGAGGAGGGGGGTCAGCCTCGCTAGGGGGGGTCAGGCCAGACCGCTTCCGAGCTTTAGGGTGGAGGGGGGGGGGGCTGGATTTTTTCCGGGGGGGTCCAAAATTTTGGCTCTAGGGGGGTGGACCCCTTTGTCCCCCCCACAAAAACACCTATGCTTTCTACCTTTTTCAATTTCGCATTTTGGACTCTAGACTATCCTGTTGTTCTTATTAGCTTCCTGGTGTTATTTAGTGATTGAATCGGCCATAACTATACTACTACTAAGTTACACCAATACACGAAATTTTTTTATTCAGTTTTTTTATTGAAGCTTATTTCGTAGAACCTTTCGTGGTTTTGAAACGTCAACGTATTTAATGAAATATCTTAAAAGCCGAATTAATTTTTAATTTTATTTTCGAAACCCAAAGCTTAATCGGCAACATCGTCATAGTAGCAAAGTAGCAGACCTGTGCACGGTCTGAAAATGCCCCCCCCCCCCCCCCGATTTATTAGAGGATTTGACCCCCCCCCCCACCCGTTTTATTGCCCCCCCCGCCAAAAAATGAAAAAGTACCCTAAAAATATGACGCCATTTTTGACCTATGATGACGCCATCATCGCGAATTTTTTTGCAGTTTTTAGCCTATTTCAATGTTTAAACCATTTTAGACTTATTTTTACCTTATTTGTCCCTTTTTTTCTTTTTCCCTTCTTTTTTCTTTTTTTTCTCCCTTTTTTTCTTTTTTTTCCTTTCCCCCTGCTTGCCCCCCCCGTTTCAAAAAAGTTGCACCCCCGTGCCCCCCCCCCCCCCATTTTGGAATTTGCCCCACCCCTCGTTTTAACCCCCGGGGGGGGCAGTGCACAGGTCTGAAGTAGTCATTACTCGTAGGTATTCTAATTCTGCAGTTTTTTGTTTGAGTTATATTTTAAAATTTTTGGGTTACTGTTATACTTTTTTTATTAAAACAAGTTTTCAACCTATGGTACTTAAATTCAAAAACCTTCCCATCTGGTAAAAGCTACTTGACATTAAGTAAGTAAACCAGACCTGTGCACTGCCCCCCCCCCCGGGGTTAAAACGGGGGGGGGCAATTCCAAAACGGGGGGGGGCAACATTTTTGAAACGGGGGGGGGGCAATAAAACCGGGGGGCAAGCAGGGGGGAAGAAAAAAAAGAGAAAAAAAGGAGAAAAAAAGAAGGGAAAAGGAAAAAAGGGACAAAAAAAGCGGAAATAAGGTAAAAATAGGTCTAAAATGGCTTAAAATACATTGAAATAGGCTAAAAACTGCAAAAAATTCGCGATGATGGCGTCATCATAGGTCAAAAATGGCGTCATATTTTTAGGGTACTTTTTCATTTTTTGGAGGGGGGGGGCATTTTCAGACCGTGCACAGGTCTGGTTACTGTTAT
The DNA here is from genome assembly GCA_030248175.1 of Microlaimidae sp. YZB2_3. Classification (NCBI taxonomy): domain Eukaryota; kingdom Metazoa; phylum Nematoda; class Chromadorea; order Desmodorida; family Microlaimidae; species Microlaimidae sp. YZB2_3. The sequence continues at coordinate 15,335 of JASAMX010017033.1, forward strand.
ACTTTTTTTATTAAAACAAGTTTTTAACCTAGGGTACTTAAATTCAAAAACCTTCCCATCTGCTAAAAGCTACTTGACATTAAGTAAGTAAACTATATTAAATTATTATTAACTTTCGTTAATATTTATTGTTTTTTCACCTCGTCTAACCATATAAAAATTCTGTAAGTGTGTCCCTAAATAATACAAATATACTAGTAAAATAAAACAACACACATAAATTATGTATATTAAGTCTGTTTTTATATTTTTCTAAATACAAAGTTGAAAAAATTAACAATGGGGGTTATTCTAAAGCGTTTGTTTGTTTTTTTTCTTCATATAGTTGGCTTTTTGACTTAAAGAGGGAGTATAAAAAGTTTCCGTCCCGGGCGCTGTACTCCGAAACCTACCCACATACGAGGCAAGTTTTATCTCCCGGTGAAGGGAGGTGAAGGGTGTTCTCTGATTGGTTAGTCGTACTAAGAAGGCGGGGCTTTTTAAAAAAAGCATTGTTTTAATATCCAAATCAATTGCCTGCAATGTGGTTAACCTACCCGCATACTAGGCAACATTTTTTCCGTTGCTACTATTAGAAGTCTTTGTAAAAAGCGTTGTTTTAATATCAAAATTATATGTTTGTAATGTGGGTAGGTTAACCTACCCGCAAAATAGGCAACTTTTTTCCCGTGCTCTGCTACTATTAGAAGTCTTTGTTTAATAGGTGAAGCACAAAGGTCCACTTTGATTTTCCTTGCTTAAAAGCAGTGTAATTTACTTTGCTTGTTATTTTTTAAAATTAATTTTAAACTGTATCGGTTCTATTTTAAGGAAAATAGTTTAAAATATTGGATTTCTTTTAACAAGAAAATAACTATTGATCATTAAAACGAACCAAATATTTTTATGAGTCTTATTTTTTATCTTAGAAAAGATTGCGATAAATTATAATAATTATTAGTATAATTATAATAATTTTGTTTTTTTTTTAACTTGTAATGACTTAGGTTACTTTTGGTATTCGATACTTAATAGCGAAGAAAACTTGAGATGGTTTTAAAGAAACCTAGCGAGTTAATCTTTATCAAAAAGTTTCCAATTCTGCTTGCAATTAATACAGTAGGATTGCGTTAAAAAAGTTTTCGTACTTAAAATAGGGTAGTGCATTTAATTTCGGCACTTTTTTGTTTTTCCGATGTAACTTTTCACTGTATGGCCCGATTTTCATGTTTGATAGCTCATTTTGAAGCTTTCACGATACTGCGTTGCGTCACAAAAGTTTCACTGTACGAAAGCAGTTTTTTAACTTAATTTAATCAGTTTTTAAAAAAAATGGAAAATTGCCGAAATTAAATGTGTGCATTTAATTTCGGCACTTTACAAACAATCTATTGTTTCTCAGACAAAAATGATCATTTTCAAAAATTTAAAAGCCTATCATTATCTCCAGACAGTTTTCTTTAATTTAAGCTTTTACTTGTTGCTCAACGTGTAACTGGCAAAAATTTACAGCTAAAATGCCAAATGGTATAAAATGAGCAAAATTTAGGAAAAAAGTGCATTTAATTTCGGCACTTTTTAAAAGGACCCCCTTAATCGAGTTTAAGTGCAGTGCTATGACCCCTACACATTTCAACCTTGTCTTTTAACTATTTACAACTACAATTTAACACTCGACCACTTAATTAACCCGTTTTTACCTACAGCAATCTGTGTGCCGAAATTACACTATTTTATTTTATAACGATTGCTCACCACAGACGCAACGTAGAACCACGGGGACTAAAAATTTGGAAAATAGACTAAATTTTACCAGGACAGTTTAATTTTTAAACCAATTTATTGCGTAATCATGAAATGCCCATGTTCTAAAAGCGAGTAACAATTTTATTTTTTATAAATTACACAATTTCACATAAAACTATCATAACATAACAAATAAAAAGCTCACGACAGTCATCTACAGATAATTCATTTGAGCTATCAAGCGTCGTATTCCGTCCAGAATTACCAAAGATATAGTCCAAAATCAAAAATGCCCAATTGGGAAAAGTGCCGAAATTAAATGCACTACCCCAGATAGGACGGTGGCGACCTTGAAGCTGTTGCAAAAAAAAAACAAAAACACCATTATGAATGTCATTGTGCTTTATTTGGACGCAAGGTTTCATGGAAAAATTTTGTAGGCTTTTCATTTTGTGTGAGTTGATTTTGCACTGTATTTTTCGGTATATAGAATAATTTGATCTGGCTGACCTCATAAAATTGTACAAAGACATGCGCGGACCGACTGAAATTTCTCTGTTATGACGTTTAGCAAACGAACTGGAATGCGGAATTTTTCTAAATCCGGCTTTTTTTACGAAATATACGAAAATTATTCAAAAAATTGTTTAAAAATTGACGTTCGGTTTCAAATTGAAAAATAATTTCAAAAATAAAGCATTTAATGTTTAATATTAAACCGTATTTTGCTTAAAAATTTAATTCGTTTTGTTGTTAATACTTTGAGTTATTGCTATCAGCCAGGTTTAATTTGCCTATACTCATTATGCTTTTTTATAGTTTTAAAACCGGGTAAAATACTTCTCAGTAGTGTATTTTTAAATTAAGTTGGTTGAAAGCAAAAAGTATAAAAAGTTTTTTCAGGCTTTTATTTGTAATTTAAAAGGAATGTATAGGAAAATGTGCATCCAGGAATAATTACATTGAAATTCAAAATTAAATTAAAATTAAATTCAAATTTAAAATTAACTTCAAAATTAAAGTAATTTTTTTGTATTTAAAAAAATACATTCTTAGAAGCTTATTTTTTGTCATAAAATGTGTTTAAATATTTGTTATTTCTAAACGAGGGGGAAACTTTTTTTTGGTTTGTTTGTATTTCTGCCGTTTATTATGCAAAAAACATATTTAAATGAAAATGAATAATATGTAGCAAATAAATAACTATATAGATGCAGGAGATATTATATTAAATAAACCCGTCAACGGGGAAAAAACTTTTGAAATAAGTTAAAAAAAACTTGTTTTTTTACCTCTGCTAACGGCAACTATTTTTTAAAATAAAACCAAAAAAATTTTTAAATAATAATCAAAAAATAGCAAGCAAAGCAAATTCAACAACTACCGTTAGCAAAATCAAAGTGCGACCTTCTGTATTATTAAAAACCTTTCTTCTATACTATTCGGTTATTAAAAACAACGAGCTCTAACAGTACATAGCAACGAAAAAAAATTGCCCAGTATGCGGGTAGCTTTACCAGACCTGTGCTCTGCCCCCTGGGGTTTTATTGGGGGGAATTCCAAAAGGAGGGGCAACTTTTTTGAAACGGGGGGGGCAAGCAGGGGTGAAAGAAAAAAAAGAGAAAAAAAAGAAGAAGAAAAGAGAAAAAAGAAGGGAAAAAAAGGGCAAAAAAAGCAAAAATAAGGTAAAATAGGTCTAAAATGGGTTAAAATACATTGAAATAGGCTAAAAACTGCAAAAAATTCACGATGATGGTGTCATCATAGGTCAAAACGGCGTCATAATTCTAGAGTACTTTTTAATTTTTTGTCGGAGGGGGGATGGGCAAATCCTCCAATAAAGCGGGGGGCATTTCCAGACCGTGCACAGGTCTGGGTTTACCTGCCCGCATTGCAAGCAATTGATTTTTATATTGAAACATCGCGTTTTAAAAAGACCCCGCTTTTTTAGTACGACTGACCAATCAGAAAGCACCCTTCACCTTCTTTCACCAGGAATACAAACTTGCCTCGTATGTGGGTAGGTTTCGGAGTACAGCGTCCCGGGCTTTATTAGCCCTTTTAAACAATTCTTTTTAAAACACAAAATCAAAACAAACTAGTAAAAAATAATCAAATAATGCTTTTCAATAGCTTAGGATTAGCTGTTTCTTTTTAAACTGGTCGTGATTGATTTACGAACAAACTAATTTGTGGTGTACTACTTGGTTATTGATAAATGCAATGTATGATGTATTTGTATTTATTTATTTATGAATTCAATGTATGATGTATTTTGTATTTATTTATTTATTTTGTCTGCCAGTATCCTTTAGAACAAAATAGTTATAGTTGAGATCAGCGGTAAATAGTAAAAAAAAATTCCATTTCTTTACCATTAAAGCAGACCTGTGCACTGCCCTCCCCCCCGGGGTTAAAACGGGGGGGGGGCAATTCCCAAATGGGGGGGCAACTTTTTTGAAACGGGGGGGGCAATAAAACGGGGGGGCAAGCAGGGGGGAAAGAAAAAAAAAGAGAAAAAAAGGAGAAAAAAAAGAAGGGAAAAGGGACAAAAAAAGCGAAAATGAGGTAAAAATAGGTCTAAAATGGCTTAAAATACATTGAAATAGGCTAAAAACTGCAAAAAATTTGCGATGATGGCGTCATCATAGGTCAAAAATGGCGTCATAATTTTAGGGTACTTTTTCATTTTTTGGGGGGGGGGGGGGGGGGCAATAAAACGGGGGGGGGGGGCAAATCCTCCAATAAAACGGGGGGGCATTTCCAGACCGTGCACAGGTCTGATTAAAGATATTTTTCTACTAAACTTGTCCTTATTTTTTTGAAACAGGGGTGGTGGTAATAAAAACACAAAAAAAAACTAAAATGAAGTATGGCTTAAAATGGCTTAAAGTGCGTTAAAACAGGCTAAAAATTGCAACGATTTCGCAAAAATAGGTCAAAAATCGGACGCATATTTTTTAATATATTTTTTTATTTTTGAGCCGGGGGATTAAAACTGGTGGCACAGTCACTAATAAAGCGTGGGGTATTTTCTGACCGTGCACAGGTCTGTATTCAGCATAATAATTTTTCGGTATGTGAAATATAGCATTTTCCAAAAAACATAAATGAAGCGTAATATTTTTTAAAATTATATTCCATCAAGCTGATGGCATTTCAAGTTTTAAGCATTCTGGGTTTTTCCAAAAAATTTTCGCTCTTTTTGCACAAAATCTTTTTGTTTTTCCTATTAATTATTCATGTAATCAAGTTTATTTTTGCAGTGTGCACCAGGCTGTCAAATTTATATACCAACCAATTCAAAAGTTCGAAATATTGTGTATTCATTAACCGCGTTTTCATCTTATGACCTGATGATTTATTATTGTAACTATGCATAATTTATTATTTTTATAATAGTACGTTATTATTTTCTGTGAATGTTGGGAATAAAAATTTAAACTAAAATAGTTTAGTTAAAAAAAGTTTTATTTTCGGTGTCGTGTTGTTTATGGCAGTAATATAACACACTCCACAGTGAAAAAACGTCCTATTTAACCACGCCATGAATTATTTTTTTGTCGATTGAATTTTTTTCAAAACTTATTAAAAACGATAAAAATTGTCTTAAAAATGCAAACCACTTCAAACATGTTTCAAGTATAAATCAGCTTCAAATCGTTTATGTAAAAGATAAGTTCGGTAGGTCTCCGCTTTAAATGGTCGGACCTGCGGTACAATGACATTGGAGAATATAAATATCACTAATAAAGGCGTACACTAGTAATCTACCTACCTTCCAATAGCATGCTCCCGAGCTTTGGCCGTTTAAAGCGGAGGGAGCTCCGGAGGACCGCCTCTGAAACGACCAATTTCAAGCTTATTTAAGATTGAATGAAATACATTTAAAGTTACTTTATCTGCGTTTTTAAGACTATTTCTAGCTTTTTAAATAAGTTTTGAAAAAAAATTAATTTACAAAAAATGTTGGAAAATATAATCTATGGCATCGATTTTTAATTATTTATGAAGTTAGTACAAGCATAGGGCAGAGCTCCGGTGGTTGCTCCGGAGCTGCTTAAACCGGAGCTGCGGGGAACATCACTAAAGCTAAAGTCTTCCTGGCTGAAATTAAGGGCGTAACCGCTTTCCGCCAGGAAGAAATAAACAATAAGCCCCCCAGCGAGAAAAATTAAAAAAAATTTTTTCAGCGTTATGTAACCAATTATTATTTAGTTGCGTCATGTGTTTTTCTGCACGTGATATTTTCTCAAAGAACGAGTGGTTACTTTACCACTCATCTATTTTCACCCTGATAGAATTCATCTTTAGTATACACACATAGTCGAGGAGCAGCCAAGTTTAATATTCTCAAGCACTGGCGCGAAGACCGGTGTAAAAAATTTGCAAATCTCCCCGAGACAGGGACAGACAGGAGGGGGACAGTGCACGGGTCTGTATTTATGAAATAGCACAACAATTAAATTTTAAATTTAGATTCCGTAGAAATTTTTGATAAAAATGTGTTTTTTTTGAATTCACAAATTAGATGCAAAAAAATACTAAAATGGCGTTTACGCAAAAGTACCAAGTCTATCAGATTGTCATTTAACTTTTAACTTTAGTAAACAAAGTTTAAAAAAAAATCCTGGCATAAAAACGTATACCGAAAATTTTACAATTTATGTGAGAAAACTGAGTTAAAGTTAAATTAACGAGTGATACTGAAATGTGAAGCACGTCCTTAGATAAAATAACGAATGATACTGAAATATGCAGCACGTCCTTAGATAAAATTAACGAGTGATGCTGAAATGTGAAGCATGTCCTTAGATTAAGTACTTAGTCTATGGTTGAATTGTGTCTGGCAAACCTTGTAAGTTTATCTCGTCCTTACTCTGACACAAAGAGTCACAATCATAAAATTAACTGACTCCGACTCATTTTGTTTAGATTTAAGATATAAAAACAATCACAGTTATAAGCATTTTATGGCTTTTAAGACTCATTCTTTCGGAGTAACGACGATATGAGAGACATGAGTGGACAATTAAAATACTACAGGCATAGGTGGGCAGGGGAGTTGGGGGGTTATACGTCCCGAAAATCTCGATTATAGCCGACACCCCCCCCCCTAAAATTTGGGGGTACCCCGGACACCCCCCCCCCCTAAAATTTGGGGGGTCCCAGTACTAAAACGCTAAAAATGGGGTATTTGAGGTATACCCCCAAAAAACTTTCGGGACACGCCCCCTCCAAATTTCGGGGGTCGGGTATACCTCCCCCGAAATCCGGGAGGCTGCCCACCTATGAAGTATGACGTTTTTTTAAAAACAAAATTAGAACGCATCATTTTTTTAATTTACGCCTTTTCACAAAATATATACAAAAATTAGTCAACTTTATCCTTAAAAAATTGAAATTTTGTTTCCAAATTGAGTAATTTAATAAAATAATTGTTAAACTATGGTATTTAATCTTTAATATTAAACCGTTTTTGCTGAAAACTTTAAAAAATTTTAGTGTTAAATAGTCCAATCAATACTGCAAATCTTCGAGATCAGCTAGGTGTTTTATTTGCCTATAGGTGGGGAATGGGTTTGTTTAAAAATCGACTTAACTGACATTCCTTTAAATTGCCTATTGTTCGTTTTAAATTACGCAAATTACAGACAATATACACAAAGAAACAAACATTGTTTTCGGTAGGAATTGAAAATGCATGTTTGGTTTGCAGCTGTTCATAAGCTTAGATGTAAACATTTTTATTAAGTACTTAAAGGTGCGGTGCGGAGTCAAACTCTTTGTCTTAGATTTTGATAGTTTTTTGTGAAAACCTTACCGCTACCCCCAATAACTCACAGAAATTTTTTTAACACCAGTGGTTCAGGAGTTGTGAACCCCCAAAAATGGCGTTTTTTACAATTCTGTATGTTAAAGATTTCTCAATGGGTATAATCATTTACGTTAAAAATAATACACTCAAAGAAAGCGGCTACTTTCTACTTTAATTTGATACCTTGATCGTTAAGATTGGTGCAGTATTTGATACCTTGATCGTTGTCGAAATATTGCGTTTCCCGTACAAAAAAACGTGATTTTTAACGTTAAAAACACCAAACGACGGCAGTAATTTTATAAAGTTTGTTCATACTTTTCCCCTCACTTCTTGTTTTTAGCGAAAAAATCGAGGGTTTTTTGTACGAGAAACGCAATATCTCGACAAATACTGCACTAATTTTAACGATCAAGGTATCAAATTAAAGTAGAATATAGCCGCTTTCTTTCAGTGCATAATTTGTAACTTAAATCATTTTACCCATTGAGAAATCTTTCACGTACAGAATTGTCTAAAAACGCCGTTTTCGGTGGCTCATAACTCCTGAACCACTGGGGATATTTTGTTGAAAAAAATTTTGTGGGCTATTGGGGGCAGGGGTAAGGTTTTAACAAAAAATTAACAAAATTGAAGACAAAAAGTTTGACTCCGCACCGCACCTTTAAGGTAAAGGTTTCGATAGACCACAGTTAAAAAACCCTTTGTGTACGTTACATCGCAGATCTTCGGAAAATATCGAAATTTCTATCTTGCCACAATCGGCTTATATAAATAATCAAAATTTTCAATAATGTGTCAAAATTAGTCAATTAGAAGAAAACTCACGATTTAGCCTTAATGTAACAATTTACCCATAAAGTAGCCCGTGTTAGCCATGCGACTACCATATAATTTTCTCCTCATATGTTTCGGTTTTAATATCAATTTTTTATATTATTATTGTTAAACAAATATTTATGCAAAAATTTATTTCAATTTTTTTAAGAAACGATTTTTCAAAAAAAAACTATTACTTTTGACATCTTTTAAAAAAAATCCTTAAACACATGTTTACAGACAATAGTATAAAATTTATGCTGTAAAGCTTTGTTTTTTTTTCAAAATTTTGTTAAATAATGATTTTCGATTTAAAATTTCCAGGAAGCAAAACCACGAAACACAAATTTCAGCTATTTTAGCGAGAAAATGTTTTGGTCCATCAGAAATTGCATCTGTACGTTAAAAATTTTTGGCCTAATATACTAATATTGCTGCTCTTCATGGACTAATATTCTTTATAATAAATTTTAAACAATTAGGGTTTAAATTTTTTTTAAGTTGCAAACATTAAAATGCTCTTTTTATGAGAATGCGTTGTCCGATAAACAAATAATCAGGTTGAATCAGGCTCTTCATCAATTAATGTCGCTTACTACAAATTTTTAACCAATTCAGAAAAAAATTATGAAATGGTAGAATATTTTGTAAAAATGCGGTGTCCAGTATAGGCACCTTGCACTGGAACTCAGTTTATACATGAAGTATGCAATATACATAAGCGTCACCATAATGGATAATTACCGTATCTCCTAGTTATCTTTTGTAGTATGCAGATCAACCAATCGAAATTTCGCGCCCTTTCGGTCCGTTGATCTGCATACTACGAAAAATAAGTATGAGATACGGTAATTATCCATTATGGTGACGCTTATGTATATTGCATACTTCATGTATAAACAGAGTTCCAGTGCAAGGTGCCTATAAAATTGTACATATTGTTTTGTTTTATTTTTGTTTTTTTTTTAATAAAATATTCGGGATCTCCAACGACTTGTTTCTTATTAATAGTTTTAAGCGAAATCAAAGACAAGAAGTTTTTTAATTTCAAAAATTTAGATGTCCAAAATCGGTGTCCGCGTTATTTTTTCAAAAAATTTAATATTTTTACGACAATTTTTGGAACATAAGTTTTTTAATGATAGTTCATGTAAATGCAACTTTCATGCCGCGTAAATTTTAAAGATCTAAGGACTTTAGGATCTAAGTGTCCTTTGCCCCTTATTTAGTTAATTTTGTTTTGTGGTTGCGGGGATCCAGCCAGGGAACACACAGACACCCAAATTACATCCATTTATTCCTAATATATTAGTAATGTTCCCCGGAGCTCCGAGCTTCGTCCGAGCTCCGGAGCGGAGCTCCGTTATTAGGAGCTCCGGAGCAACCCCTGGAGCTCCGGAGTTCCGCCTATTTTTGTACCAATTTCATAAATACTTAAAAAGTGGTGCTATAGTTTATTTTGTCAAATTTTTTTGTAAATTAAATTTTTTTCAAAACTTATTTAAAACGCAAAAAATAGTCTTAAAAATGCTAATAGAGTATTTTTAAATGTATTTTAAGCGTAAATAAGCTTAAAATCCTCTAAGGGGCGGAGCTCCGGAGCATGATATCGGCAGGTAGTAACATCACTATTATATATATATGTAGATGTTGTACCCATATCACTTTAATGAATGTTCAAATTGAATTTCTTGCCGTGTTTCAAATGTTAGAATGGTACCGGGTCTTTAGAGTCACAAGTAGGGAACTTGGAGCCGTCGGAAAATTTTTTGCCGTTTTTTTAGGCTTCGCTTCATCTTAGGTATAGGTTTTAGTGATTTTTATTTTGGGCTCCAAGTTCCCTGGGCTCCATCGATCCTAAATTGTTAAAATGATATTTTTTTAGAAAAACCCCAAAATAGGAATAGTTTATTTTATCCAGAGCATTTTTTACAAGAACTGGATGCAACACGTACAGTGGTTCTAACAAAAAATTGTTCTTAGGTACTGTAAAAATATACAAATTAAAATTTACAAAAGTGACTTAGATAGAATCACCAGTATTGATAGCACCGTTCCTTGGACGAATACTCTGCAGCCAGTACACGATTCGTTGATTTCCTAAACAAGTGTAAAATATATAATTTTTATCCTTTTTAAAAAATAAATGAGAAAACCAATAAAAAATAAGTCATTCTAATTTTTCAGTCCTAAGTATCGACAGCAAAAAATAAATAGTTATATTAGCAGTGTATTATATATATATATATATATATATATATATATATATATATATATATATATATATATATATATATATATATATATATATATAATATATATATGAATCACTAAATAAATATCTTTTATTATTTTTTTCATTATACAACTAAAATTTACTATAAATCAATAGTTCGTAAAAAATACAATATAATAGATCACTAAGAAGATTCTAAAATTGATTAAAAATGAAATGTGCACTATAAGTTTTTTTTTCTCTATAAATTGTATTTGTGTAAGTGTAACAAAAATAGGATTTTCAGCTGTACCCTACTTATCCTTCCTTATGTGACGATTCACGTCAAAACAACAAAAATTCCCTGAATACGTAATTGAGATATTGAAATATAAACTAATCGAGTTTGTTGATAAGTACCATCTAACTGAGATGAAATTCACAACAGTAACTGTTAGGGCCGGTTCACACCAGAGTGGCAGCTGATAGGTGAGGCACAGCGCACACAGTTTACACCGCAGCAACAATGAGAGTGTAATGATGTAAAGGCGCGCGTTCACTATCAGCTATCAGCTGCCACTCCGGTGTAAACTGGCCTTTAAAAGAAAAATAATGCATTCCGTCTTACATGTGCCTTGTTTTTATAAATCGTTTTTAAGGCTAATAAAATACCAATTTAAGTTTAAGAAAATTTAAATAATATAAATAATATAGATTTTTGAAAAAAAAAACGGTTAAAGGTGCGGTGCGGAGTCAAACTTTCTGTCTTCGATTTTGATAATTTTTTGTGAATACATTACCCCTGCTCCCAATGGGCCACAAAAATTTTTTTAACAAAATATCTCCCATGAGATATATTCAGGAGTTATGAGCCCCCGAAAATGGCGTTTTTCGACAATTCTGTACGTGACAGATTACTCAATGGGTATAACGATTTACGTTACAAATTATGCACTCAGAGAAAGCGGCTACTTTTTACTTTAATTTGATACCTTGATCGTTAAGATTGATGCAATATTTGTTGAAATATTGCGTTTCCCGTACAAAAAACCCGCAACTTTTTTGTTAAAAACACCAAACGACGGCAGTGACTTTGTGAAGTTTGCCCAATTTTTTTTCCTTCACTTTCTGTTTTTAGCGAAAAAACCGAGGGTTTTTTTGTACCAAAAACGCAATATCTCAACAAATACTGTACCAATCTTAACGATCACGGTTTCAAATTAAAGTAGAAAGTAGCCGCTTTCTTTGAGTACATAGTTTAAAACTGAAATCGTTATACGCATTGAGAAATCTTTGACGTACAGAATTGTCAAAAAACGCCATTTTGGGGGGTCATAACTCCTGAACCATTGGAGATATTTTGTTGAAAAAATTTTTGTCGGCTATTGGGCGCAGGCGTAAGGTTTTCACAAAAAATTATCAAAACAGAAGACAAAAAGTTTGACTCCACACCGCACCTTTAATCAAATTTAAGTTCTTTTAGAACTTAAATGTAAGGTTTTTGTAATAAAGAAGGAAGGAAGAAAGGCTTCTTTACAAAAGCTCATATTTTTATAAAAAAATTTACATTTATTTTCCCCATAGTATATTAATTTTCTATTCAAATATTTTCATTTATGTTCAATACTAAAATCAATCATTTGTAAAAAAATTTTCACACTAAATAATACTTTTTCTGTAAAAACATTCAAACATTTCGTATCTTGCGTTAGTACTCGTGATTTTCAAAGTTGTCCAAAAAAAAAACGGTTGTCCACTAGAACCTCTACCGTAATTTCTAAAATTTTCTACCTAGCGTTTGATGAGCTGTCACCGTTTTTTTTAATGGCACTCTTGGGCGCTGTTTTATAAAACTTACAAACTTGCCATTTTACTGTAAAAGTCCATTCTTTTTTGTAAAAATTTACAGAGAAATAAAAATGCATAAAATGAAACAAACAGTTCCACAAATTTTACTCCTGTATAGTCCTAAACTTTAGTATAGGATTTCATTCCTTTGTAAATATTTACAGAAAAATCAGTTTTTTCTAACATTTATAAATCAGCCCGATGCGGTTAAAAAATGAAATGTAACATTTATAAATCAGCCCGATGCATATGAAAAAATTTTTTGAAAATAAATTTCATCTGTGCTCGTCGTATTCCAGATAACAACGCTTACATCCGGATGAAAAAGTGGATATTTTTGCAATCTTCGTCGGTAGCGAACTGTTTTCAGATTGGGCACATCCAACCTCTTCACGAAATTTTCGGAACACGAGCAGCGGCCCGGTTTGCAGCAGAGACATCTTGCGGGCATTTCCGGAATCAATCGACAAGTGTCCGCCTGGATCAAATAGAGATTGGTACGGGGCACCCTGTCAATTCTGTACTCTCTAAAAAACCGCCGAGTCTTTTTTTCAATTCTGTTATAAAAAGTGAAACAACTGTCACAACTCCCGTTGTGTTAATGTTTCAGAAATATGACGCCTATAAATACGAGTTGTAATGTAACACTGTCGAGCGATGCTGTACCGCAGCACGTCAGTCAAATGAGGTACTGAGGCTGGAGATTACATGTTAAAGTCCTGTATCGCTCATTTTTCAGCCAAAAAGCTAAAAACAGCGAATTGTTTCGCATTCTTTCTTTCAAAAACTCGATTTATATTTCTGGATTCGATTTATATCCTCATATTTCTGAACGTTACACAACCTAAAATGCCAAAATCTTTGACTGATATTCAACGATTTTGTTCGGCAGTGTGCCGACGAAACATTATGGATGATAAATATACACCTTTACACGTTGTCTACTTTTACACGTTGTTTACCTTTACCTTTACACGCCACCTTTACACGTTGTCTAATTTTTTTATTTAATGAAATATGCATATGAAAAAATTAAGGATACAACGTATTGACTTCATACAAGGCACGCGAAAACGTTAGTTTTTTTTTATTCAGAACACAATATGTGATTAAACTAAAATTTTTCACATTACTGTTTATCATTGTCAAATAATGTATCCTGAAGTTTACATTAAACACCTCAGAATTTTTTTAGCTTTAAAATGTCATATAGTATTCGTGATCACGTCATATATGTTTTACTCCGTGGGATAGGTTGTGGGAGGAACAGCGGCAAAACAGGGCTTCAAAATGAAGGTGCGAATATGGCTAAAAGAATGCCGCGCGGGCGGGTTATTAGAAAGGCGCGGGCGCGTTATTAGACATAAATGCGGGCGTCCCTTTATGCGCGCGGTGTCCTTTGATGCGCATGAGATTCCTTCGGTTTAGAACAATGGATTTCGACCAGGGTGAAAACCGAAACCCACCCAATGGTATATTTAAGCTTAAGAGGTAAAATTTTTGTCAAAGCGGTATCTTTTTTTTCATAATCTATTGGCAAATTAAACCTAGCTGACATCAATAATTTGCTGTGTTGAATGGACTATTTAACAAGAAAACAATTTTAAATTTAAAATTAAAAATTACAAATTTTTTTTTTGACAAATTATTCAATTTGTAACAAAAATCTAAATTTTTTAAGGAGTAAAGTTTATTAATTTTTGTAGATTTTGTGAAAAGGCGAGATTTAAAAAAAAACGTTTCAATCTGTTTTTATTTTTTTAAAAACGTCATAACAGCAATAAATTTAATTCATCCTTTCATGCCCTTATACTAATTTACAAGACCATCGAGATATACAGTCCTGGTCTCGTGTAAAGCCCATTTCAAACGATTCATCGTTCGGAACGTTTTTCGAACGATTTGCCGTTCGACAATCGACACAGCGTTTAAAAGAAAAAAACGCGTAGGGGCCTATTTCATAAAAATTGCGTGTAATTAATTTACAGCTGTAAATTTATAAACGCATATTTTCTTTTGTTTTTTTTTAATTAAAACGTATAGGCACCTTGCACCGAAACGGAGTTTATACATGAAGTATGCAATATACATAAGTGTCACCATAATAGATAATTACCGTACTCCTACTTATCTTTTCGTAGTATGCAGAACAACCGATAGAAAGCGCGCGAAATTACCGTATCTCCTACTTATCTTTTCGTAGTATGCAGATCAACCCTCAAAAGCGCGCGAAATTTTGATCGTATTATCTGCATACTACGAAAAGATAAGTAGGAGTACGGTAATTATCCATTATGGTGACAACTATGTATATTGCATACTTCATGTAAAAACTCAGTTTCAGTGCAAGGTGCCTATATTAATAAAATTACGTTTATAATTTAAAAAATTAAATGTCGGTAAATTCCGTAAATTCCACAGTTATGTACGTATTTTTTAATTAATAAAATAAGAAGAAATTAAATGCGTTTATTAATTTACAATTACAGAAATCTTTATGAAATAAGCCCCAGGGCTGAAAAATATTAGTCGCGTATTTCCTATACACAGAGCGCGCTGATTTGCGGCCGTTAATAAAACACGGGAGTGGAAAACATTATTACCGTACATTAAGTTATTATAAGCGTGTTAAAAAATGTGATTATGTTTTAAATAAAATATGTTTATGTTTTTTCTTTGGCAAAATTCATTTAGAATATGTTTACTAAAATGCAAAGGCAATACACACGGATATACCAAAACACTAAATGTAGAATATAATTCAAAGGTTAAAATTAAAAATTTTACATCCCAATCTTTTTGACCCAATCTTTATGGCTGGGAAACTGCTTTAGGAAATCCCTCGACTTTCTTCCCAGCCAAAACACCTGGTCTTGACACAAAGAAACATTCCGCGGTTTGTATGGGAGATAATTATTGGAGGTAATTAGACAATTAGAGGAAATAATTACAGCATTGAAAACAAATTTAAAACAACTTGGTATCAGGGAAAAATTTAAACAATGAACCAGAAATCATAAACCACGTGAAATCAAGAAAATTATTTGGCACTTTAATTTTTTTTCAATATGATATTCAATTTTTTTGATTATTTATTATTGATTAAATCTTTTTAAGGACAAACCATATAAGTGTATTGTTTTATTAACAGTTTAACAAACTTGTTTCAGATAATTTTACCAAACAAAACAAATGTGCGTTAAAGATAACCATAATTTTGTTAATAACTTTTAAACACTACAATTTTTCAAATAAATTGACCTTTTGAGACAATGTTAAACTTATGTGTAAAAAACAGTTGATAAACAATTTTTCTATTTAGTATTTTGGTACAATATTTTTAATTTAATATTTAATATTTAGAATACAATAAAATATATAATTTATTACGTTTGTGTGTATTAAACATGTTATAAATAATTTTTGGCAAAGAAACTACATTTGGGATATAAATAAGCATATTTTATATTAAACATAATTACATTTTTTAACACGCTTATAATAACTTAATGTGCGGTAATAATGTTTTCCACTCCGGTGTTTTATTAACGGCCGCAAATCAGCGCGCCCTGTGTATAGGAAATACGCGACTAACATTTTTCAGCCTTGCGCGCTTTTTTCTTTCAAACGCTGTGTCGATGGTCGAACGGCAAATCGTTTGAAAAACGTTCCGAACGATGAATCGTTTGAAATGGGCTTTACACGAGACCAGGACTGTAATTCAAGCATAATTCATTTTTTGTTAGAACTTTTTATTTTTCCACAAAAAAATTAGAACCAGAGTAAACATGCAAAAACATAGATAATAATCGTAATTTAAATAAAATATAAAAAATTATAACAGAAATACCTTTCACTTTCTGTCGTTTTAAACGAACCATTTTCAACATTTAGATTGAGAAACGTTTGTTCTGTTACACAACTATTCGTTTTATCACTAAAATCACATTTTTTGAAATAAATTTTAGCTAAATTTTTTAAGCAAATTATTACACTTATAAGAATTTTTTTATTACATTTTTAAAAAATTTGACTGAAAGGATGGGGGAACCTTTTCTCAAACTCAAAAAACAAATTTGAATGAAATACAATTCGAAAGCTTGTAGTCCGGGTATTCACAAAAAAAGCCTTCAAATTTTGCTACTTGAATTTTTTTTAGTCTTTGAACTGACTAATATTAATGGTATCAGATATAAGTCGATAAAGAGCTATAGTGTTTTGTTATATTGTAAAATAATTCATTAGTTGTTTACATCCACATACACAACTTTCTGACGACAATAGGTATTTTGTCCGGGCAAAACAGCTATAAACATATCGTCGGTATTATGGCAAAATGAGCCACATTTCGTGAAAAATAAATGCGACTGTGACCCATTTTAGATTTATAATAGCACCTTACTAACTACGTAATGAGTCACAGTCTCGTATATATTATAATGACTGTGGCTCATTTTGCTGTAGTAACGACGATAATTATGTTCTAGGGTTTGTAATGTTTGAATCTCACGTAGACGTAAGTCAGATTGAGGTCTGGAAAGTGCGTTTGCAAACTTTCCTTGAATCTCACGTAAGTCAGATTGAGGTTTGGAAAGTGCGTTTGCAAACTTTGCTTGAATCTCACGTATGTAAGTCAGATTGAGGTCTGAAAAGTGCGTTTGCAAACTTTGAATCCCCTTGATTTTGTGATTGGTAAACCGTGCAAAAATACTGACCGCAGTTTAACACAATTATGTCCCTTCCGTGAAAACTCGTTGTCCAGCCTGGATAGCACGCCGGATGGAGAGGGGCAAAAACCTACCCCAAAAATAGTAAAGAAAATCAGCGACAGAAGTAAGCCTAAGCCTAAGCTTACGTCGGAGGGAGAAGGGCCAAAACCTACCTCAAAAATGGTAAAGAAAATCAGCGACCAAACTAAGCTTAAGCAAAATCTAAGGTAGGCCTTAGAAAAACTTAAGTTTTAGCAAAACTCAAGCCTAAAGCCTAAGCTAAACCTAAGCCTAAACAAAAGCTAAGTTTAGTAATAAAAATCTAAGCTAAGCCTAAGCAAAACTTAAGCCTAAAGCAAAAGCTAAGCTAAGTCTAAGCCTAAGCAAAATCTCTAAGCGTAAGCAAAATCAAGCTAAGCCTAAGTAAAACCTAAACCTAAGCAAAACCTAAGCCTGAGCGGAACCTAAGCTAAGCCTAAGCAAAATCTAAGCCTAAACAAAAGCTAAGCTAAGTCTAAACCTAAAC
>JASAMX010017034.1:0-17485 GCA_030248175.1 Microlaimidae sp. YZB2_3
ATCTTCTATTTAAGGCTCAAAGTTGTTAATTTTCATGTTTTGATATTTTCCTCAAAATCATTTTGCAATGCGTTTAACTAACTGCGCATTTTAAGATTCCATTAATTTAGGCCACCTTAAAATTTAGGTGAAAGAATCTGCAGTTTTTTGCTGTTTTTAAATATCATCGTGCTACCGTATTTATAAAAATTTTTTTTAGCTCGTATGATTTTTTTGACGAATTTTTAAGCCAAAAATAAAAATTCAACAAAAAATACAGGTTTTTAAAACTTGTTTTTTAATGTTTTGACATAATTATTTAAAGTCTTGCTAATAACTATTAAAGTTAAAAAACGGGAAAAAATTACGTTATATGTACCAAAAACAATACCTAAGAATAAATTTGCAACCTTTAAAAACTTTTATTGTTCGTTTTGGCAATAGTTACAGCCAGTTTTTTCTAAGTGGCCGAAGTTAATGGCTCGCGCTTTAATTTCGCCCACTATAAAAACAAAACTTTAAACCTTCACTGATCTTTTAGTGTAACAGAAAGTTTAAAATTTTGCACTGGAATAACAAAAGTAGCTATCGTTTGATTTTTAGACCAAATTTTCGGTCGATCGGAAAAACCAGAAAAAACTTATCCAAAAAAATAAAAAAAGGTGGCCGAAATTAAGTCATTTACCCTAATTTCTTGCGATTGTTAACTTGGCTCAGATGCGGAGTGTATATCACGTCTCGCTGCTCAATGTATAAACGGAGTAGAAGAGGGGCACGTGAGCAGTTCAACATTAAGCTGCACCGGCGTCAAAAACCTCCCACGTTTTTTAATCGCGCTTCTCGGACCAAACTATTAACAATCGCTATTGGGTCTATGTAGCCGCTGCTCTGGCCGGGCGGGCTGCACGTTGACCTTCGGATTCCGTGACGAGGGCCCGCTCCAAGATGACGCGGCCCTCTTTGTACTTTTGGCTCTCGTCCGTGGCGTACTCGTACATCCAGCCCAGCTTGGTCTCGCACTTCTTGCAGGCCACATCCCGCACCCTGTGACGCCCCGTGAGCATAATCCGCTCTTGGACCTCGCTTTGTTTCAGATTCACCACCTGCAACAAAACTAAAGTTATAAAATAAATGACTTTAATTATTTTATAGAAGAGCACGACAGGGAAAGGTTGTGGGGTGGGAAGTTATTTAGCAGATTGAATCTTTGTGGGTTCAGACATACATTGGCAAGTTAGTCCGCAATGGCGCAGGGAGGCTTTAAACCAGGATTTAGGGAGGGCTAAAAAATCCGAAGAACGGATTGTTGGTGCGCATCGATTTTTATAAAGTTTCGGTCTCAAAAAATTAATTTAAAGGCACTAAGAAGTCTTTTAAAGACATTTTTTTCTTTAGTTTTTCCAAATTGAGAGGGTTAAACCTTCTAACCCTCCAACTGTGAAGTGGGGGGGGGAGGTTTAAACCCTCTTTCTCAAAATTTGTAAGGGTTTTCTTCCGTACACACGTATGGGTCTAGTGTCTTGTCTAGAGGGGAGGGGGACATTACCTCCCTAAATTTTGACGGCCGGGTGTATCTGGAGAGGACTAACTGAAATCTACACTACAAGCGTAAATTTAGGAAGGTGTCGTTTCAAGATTTTTAAGGGATATATATATATCCTCTCCCCCTGCACACCTACAAAGGGAAGGTTGGTTTTTACACAAACACACATAAATAGACACACACGAACGCACGCACACAAACCGCCACAAACACACAGTGCCATTGAGACACCAGGACCGTGCTGTGCTGACCTTCAGGCAGTACCCAACGGGCCTACGTGTATTAAAACCTGGACCTGGTTGCTGGATCTTTTCTTTTATAGAAATGAGTCTGGCTTGGCATGGCTAAAGTGATTGTTGTTGTACGCATGGCAGTTTTCCATCTAGCAAACAAGTGGACAAATGCAGCTCCAGTGTGGAGTCTGTACCACTGGCCTTGCAGGAACACCTATGCTGCTCATGTAAGGCGTTAAATAGTAAGATCAAAACAGGCGCCGACTTAAATCCTTTATATAAAGACCTCGGAATGGGTGAACACTGCATGCAGCGAACACTCTACCCTACCGGTAAAGGTTGCCAATATCGTTATTGATCTTGGACAAAGAGTCTTTAATTATGGGGGTGAAATTGTTTTCGTCCCTCCTGGCTTGTTTTAGCGCCTCGCCTGCCCTTTGCAGAATCTGCATAGGGAAAATAAGTTTCAAGTAATGCAAAAACAACAACCACATACACACACAAGGACACACATACCCAAACATACCTTGTTAAACAGAAAAGCCCTGCCTGTAGCACCGGTGAAGCGTGTGGAGACTAATTCAGACCTGTTGGTGAGGAATGTATCACAGTTAGCGCAGGAGAAAATTCTTGACCCTCCCAAATGTTCCAGAAATAAACGCCCCATCTAGCTGAAAACAATTTTATACAGCTTACTATTATTCGCAAGCACTCGTCAGTCATCACCTCTCTACGTTTCGATTCCAACAACATATGCATGGGTGTAGCTAGGGGGAGGGCAGTGTTGGGCAGTCGAATAGCGTAGGCGTATTTTTTGCAGTTTAATTTAAAACCGAAAAATTAAAAAAATAAACAGAAAAAACCAAGCTAGAACTTCATAATAAATATTTTTAAAAACAAGACGTTGTTGTTAAAACGCAATTTTCAGTAATACAAAAATAAGATTTGAATATTTTTGAACCGGTTTCAATGGTTTTCTATTAAACCACGAATTAACATTTGCAAAATGGTAGATTATTTATTTTACTATCACTCATTAATATACAAAAAAAGTTGTTTGTGTAAAAAAATTCTGAAAAAACGAAGAACGCACAGCTTTACAATAAAGTTTTAAAACAAAACACTGATTAGTTAACAATTTTCAGTAATACAAAAAAATTAGATTTCAATCATTTTTTAATCGATTTTAATGATATCGAACTGCCAGAAGATCCGACCGAATGTACACCAATAACATTTGGAATAAAATAAGAATATTATATACTAAAAATAAATTCAATTAGGGTAAATATCGGTGGAATGTCAAGTAACCCCCTGTTCTCCGAGAAAATAGCACGTGGAAGGGAGAAAGTTACACAAACTTAGCCCGTTCCCGTGAATGTCTTTCCCTCGGTTACAACAGTGAAACCATTCTATGACTTGGGTCGTACTTAGGTAGGTCACAGTCACACATAAATTTTGTGCGGGATTAGTGCCTAGTGAGCGTATGCTATATGCCATTAGCAATATGCAAATTTTATTCACGGATACACTGTATTAATTAGGATATTCCATTATTGCATAAAATTAGCATATTGCTACCGTACAGCCATACAATTTATGTTGTTAAAAAAATTTTGTGGGCTATTGGGGGCAGGAATAAGTTTTTCAGAAAAAAATTATCAAAATTAAAGGCAAAAAGTTTGACTCCGCACCTTGAACCATTTCAATTTGACCTAAGTACGACTTAGGTAAAATTTTTCGAAAATCGTTTGGAATATGTATTGTAAAATACAATTGAAATAGAGACAATTCCTTTTCACAAAATTTAAGAAAATTTTTTTAAAGATTTATTGATAAAACCTAACAATAAAGCAATAGTAAGATTATTTGTAAAAATTAATATTTATTGTAAACGGAAAAAATTATCACCATCATTAATAGGCTTTCTTCACAGTTAGTACATCCATCAATGAGATAACAAATCAGAACTTATTATAACAATCAATAACAATAATAAATCATTATAATACTGCCATTAAAAAATGATGTATAACCTGGACGTCGTGGTCAGTCAGAGAAATTGTCAAAGTCAGAATAAAAAAATTCGAGTCATACTTTTTAAATTTCAAAACAAAGTAGTAGTACAAAGCCAAGTTCCGTTCATCCATGATTTTAAACGAGTATACAAAATAAGCATAGTGTGCCTTACGACCATTTGCACCAGTCAGCCGTACGTTTAAAAGTCTTGTCGGTGAGTATTATCTTTCAACACAGGTATAGCATAAAAAGACACCTTGATGGAATAACTCAGATTACGTAGCAAACAAAATGTTTCTTATTTGTATTTTATAGGCTTAATTTCAACCCAATAAGTTCTCAACGGAAGGAAAAGGGAGGAGAAGTGTACTCCCTTAAATGCGACCCCCCCACTCTCCCCTAAAATGACCATTTTGACGTATCTTTGTATTCTCAACCCTTGACCTCCTTTTACACTTTTTTCAACCCTAAAAAATTTCAAAAGTGTGTTTTTTTTGATAAATTTAACACATAAAATGTAATCAAATGCTTGTTCACAAGTCTTATTTTTAACTCTTCATTCACTTTCCCATCAGCATTTGAAAGCAGTTTTTTACGAATTTAACCCCTGGCGCTTTTTGGGATTTACCCCCGGGGTATGCTCGCAGTCAGCTTTTGGCCTTTAGATCCTGTCAAAATATTTCTCCTAAGCTGGATCGAACGGACACCTAAGGATACATAATTGCAAAAAATATTTAATATTTTTAAAAAATCACAGACCAACAAATTAAGGACAAAAATATAAATAACTATGGACCTACCTAGCATAACAAAAATTGGGTCGGCGGTCCCACCACGAAACAAAGTTCCTCTCAAATTAAATGCATTTTGTTGTATTATTTTTGAAACTGGAAATATTATATACAAATAAAACATCTACTTGGAAAATTTTAGTGGTCTTTTTGTATTTAATTAAGCATTACAAAATGTTTTTTTCTGATTAACCAAAAAAATTTACATATGAGAAACCTTAGCTACGCTTCATATAGCTCTAAATAATGGTCAAAAATTAACAAAAATACTCGAAATTGTTTTAACATAGTTGTCTAATCTCCAGTTTCCGAAAACATTTGGTAAAAATCGTTGGTTTCATAACGAATTCTGATTTCGCGGCGGGACCGCGGACCCAAATTTCTGTAATGCTAGGTAGGTCCATATACGAGCATGGGAGGTTAACCCTCTAAATTCTGAGCAAAGGATTTGAGGAAACAAAGTAAACGCAAAAATAACCAGGCGATGAAGAAAATCTAGGAGGGGAATCCGGGGGGGTCAAACCAAACACGGGCAAGTTGGGTCGGGGGGGGGGGGGGGGGGGGACAACCCCCCACAGGGGGGGGGAACAAACCAAAAAGCAAAATACCCATATCTCTGGAGTGCATTTTACCCATATGTTTTTCGATTGAAGAAAAAAATAGGTAAAAAACGCTAATTTTAGGTCAAAAAGCATTTTTAACATTTCTTTTTCTAAAACATTCATTTTAACCTCAAAACTAAGTGAGACATATAAAATTTTTTTTTTTCAAAGGGGGGACCTTCTCCCCCCCCCGGGGGGGGGAAACCCGAGGGGGGGGGGGCGCCCCCCCCCACCCCCCCGCCACCCCCCCCCCCCATATCTTTCAAGTAGTGTCAAGTGTCAACCCGGAGTAGAAATATTTGAAATCTAGAGAAGAGAGTTCAGGGGTAGCGTCCGATGTTGGAAGCAAAAAATTTTTAAGTCATTAATTGAAGTTTTGAAGGATAATAGTAAGATTTATTTGTTTAAACAAGATGTTTATGAAAAAAGGGTGCAAAAATACTGATTTGTGTTAAAAAATCACGTTTGTTGGAAATTTTTAAATATAAATAGTACCCAAAATTTCCTTTAGCGGGGTAATTTTTAAATTCTAGAAGGAGTTAGGGTAAAAAATTTGGAAATTTAAGGGGAGCCACCCCTTAAGAATTTTCAATAGGGAGGGGCGAAATTACAAGATCAGATATGGACTCCACTCTACTCCTTTATTCTTATCTGTGATCACCTTACCTAATAATTATTAGAACTCACTAATAAAAGGAATACGGGCTAGTGCCACGTGCCACCATATTCTAGGCCAACTTGTCAATGTTTGAGACAAGCGCATAGTTTTTTTTACATTCGACTTCCACAACAGGTGGAATAACACTATTTAAAATTCAAAGAATAAATTATCCAAAAACTCACAAAAATTAGTGACGGGTAAAATTATATTATTAAATACATAAAAACTTGACTAGTACACAGTAAAGCAAAAAAATGCAGGAAAGCAAGATAGTGCCCGTTTTGTTATAATCACACATTAACAGATATACAAATACATCGAATGTTTTAAAAATCAATTATAAGCAATTTAAAGCATGGTGAGATTTAGGGGGAGTAAGGGAGTATGGCATTTCCATTATTTTATGCGATTTTTAAGGAAAGAGTGGGATTTACATACATATACAACTCTCTTAAAATTCTAATGCTTCTTAGAAAAAAACAAAGCAAAAAAACAAACAAGTTCTTGCTACTTTTATTTTCCAAGACCGCGATTCCCTTAAACATTAAAAAAAGCCTAGCAATACTTAATATCGATGGATTGTGATTACTTCAATTCAATCTTGCCTTTCCAACTGGAGTGTTTTTTAGACTTTCGACCTTGAACTTAGGACGTCATACATCATCATCATACATCGTCATACAGCTTACATACATCATTAGAGGCTCTAATAGAGCGGCACATATAATCACCTACCCAAATTCAAACTAACAATAATTTAAAATAATAACAATAATTTACAATTTACGTATTGAACTGTGATGTCAAAAACAAAAGCAGCGACAACATGATCGATAAAATTTATTTAAATCTTTTAATTTAATTAACTCCCAAATCCTTGGCCACTAACGAAGCTGTCGTGGTGTGCATGGAACTTTGATTTTTTTGAAATGTTTCCAGCGCGAAAGGGCGAGAGTATTCCCATAAATTCAAATCTCTAAAACAAAACATTTACGATAAAAAATGCTTCACCATTAGGCACGCTTATTGCAATATTTTCTCAATTAAAGTACATTCGACTGGGAATCATAGATGAACAGGGGGGGGGGGGGTTAGGGTGGGGTCCACCCCCTAGCCTCGAAATTTTGCCCCCCCCCCTTAGAAAAATATCCAGGGGGGGGCCTCCCCTCCCTCCAAATTTTCGAATTTTTTACCCCTGACCCCCCTCTAGATTTTGAAATCTGACCCCCTCCCACGCCCCTCTCGAAAAAATTTTAAGTACTTTCTTTATACTAAATTTTCTTCCAAAAACGTGAATTTTTTACACAAATTCATGTTTTTACACCCTTTTTATACCTGAATATCGCTCTTTATTCAATAAAAAGTAGTATTATCTTATAAAAAAACTATTATTAAATCTTTAATGGTTTAAAAGTATTTTGCTTCGGAAATTGGACCCCACCTGACTCGCCTCTAGGTTTCAAAATCTTCCACCCGGGGTCGACCCCCCTAGAAAGCTAGGGGGGGGGTTCGACCCCCCTCCTAGATTTTGAAATGTCATTTACCCGGGGTAAACACCCCCCCCCTCTGGCTTTTTGACCGTGTTCATCTATGCTGGGAATTCAACTCGTACACACGTAATTATCATGGCTGTCCATATTTAGGGTTGTGCTACAGGCAGAAGGGAGGAAACTGGGATCATTTAGACAAAAATGCATTCTGTTTAGTGCTTTTTTTACAACGACAAAATGACATGACCGTTATCCATGATTTCCTTCCCCTAAATAAGCCCATAAAAACATTAACCACGAAACACCAACCACGTAATCAAATTTTCAAGAGTCACATTTCCTTACATAGTTCTGATCTTCCGGTCCTTACATAGTTCTGATCTTCCGGAGCTCCATTTATAAATTCCGATTATCGTCGGATTAAGGGGAAAAATTAATTTTTTATTGCTTCTCGGCTACGTGGAAAATGTTAACCAATAATATGTTTTTTATGAATCCAGCAGCAAGAATAGAAAACTTTTCATTAATTTTTGTACCAGAACTGCCATCGATTTTATTATTTTCAATTGTGTTCTGAACTTATTTTTTTAGAATCAGTTAGTCACACAATCTCAACAAATTCTTAGAAAAACAGTATTCTTAACATAAAACAAAATGTTTTTGTTCAAAAATTCCGTGCCTAAGCCCAACATCTAAGACTTTCTTCCACCCGTTGCCTCTGCGCCTGACATCTAAAAAAATAATTACGATGTGTCACATCTCCCGTTGTGTTAATGTTTCAGAAATATGACGCCTTTTTATAAATATGAGTTGTAATGTAACACTGTCGAGCGATGGTGTAACGCAGCACGTCAGTCAATGAGGTACGGAGGCTGGAGATTACAGGTTCAAGTCGTGTATCGCTCATTCTGGCTAACAGGAGAAAACTCCGCAGCTGACTCCGCAGCGGAGTTTAAGCCTACGCCTTCCTAAGCCTAAGCAAAGCCTAAACACAACCAAAACTTTCTTCGCGCAGCTATTTGTTAAAGTTCAGGTTGTTTTTAAGGCTTTGCTTAGGCTTAGGAACGCATAGCCTTAAGCTTAAAAAAGGTTATTTCACTCCAGGTAACTCCGCTGCGGAGTCAGCTGCGGAGTTTTCTCTTGTTAGCCCTCATTCTTCAGCAAAAAAACCAAAAACAGCAAAATTGTTTCGCAATCTTTCTTTCAAAAAGTCGATTTATTGGGCCTCATATCTGGACGTCACAGATGGTACAATTTCCGAAAATTTTAACTTATAAATAATTGCTACTATTAATCAGACCTGTTTCAGTTCACGGTCTGGTTGTGATTGATTAATCGTTTTGCAATAAGAAACAAATATTAAAAGAGAAAAACAAACCAGTTTAACAAATAAAAAAAATCATAACTTACACGTTTTTGTTTTTATTGGTTATTTCACAATGACAGATAAGTTTTTTTTTGTTTATTAAGATCTAAAAGAATAACTAAGTTTAGTGGTTGCTAAAAAAATCCCTACCTATTTAGTTCTGCTCGGGTATTTTCTAGCTGCTCATTTAGCGCTTGGTATCTGCTCTCTAAAACAGACTTTTCTTGAGCGGACTTGTGAAGATTTTGGTACATTCTTACGTTCTCTAATCTTTGGTCTTCCAGTTCTATTTGTCTCTGTTCAATCTAAACAAAAAAATTATTCTCTTTTCAGTTAAATACTATAAAAAGGCAGTTAATATATTTTCATTAACTTTTATCAAGACAATACTTAAACCTTTTTAAATTTTTTAGTTTGTAATTTTTTTGGCATTACGTTTAATGTACGTAAATGGTACAGTAAACGTGATGCACAAATGGTGTTTAAAAGAAATGATTTGGTTTCTGACGTTTTTCTGAGCCTGGACAATTTGGTTAACTCAAGTTTTTTTAAGTGTGGTCCACACAGTACATGGGAGCATTGCTAATAAACAAAGCATATTGAAAGTGTATCAATTTCAAAACTCACTGTATTTTTAGAACTCTGTTTTATTTTTAATTAAAGCTTCAGTACTGCTCCAAATATTTTAAATTCAAGTATTAAAAAACTCGGGTTTTTTAAACAAAAATTCGGATATTTTTAAAATTTGATTTTTTTTAAATCAAATTTTTTTAATCGCTTTTTTAATAGTTTTTGACGTATACCCTAAAACTCTGTCGAAAACTTTATCTCATTTGTGAAGTGACCTTTGTTAAAATAAATACGGGACGCGTGAAATCATTACCGCCTCCTGAATTCTGCTGTTAAGCTCGATTGCGTGATCTTCAGATAATCTAGCTCTATTTCTAAGCTCGTTACATTCTTGTTTTAGTATTTCATTGTCCTTTCTTGTGACCTAAAAATAATATTATGTTCAATGTGATTGGGCTATTTGCTTGAATATTTAACTTGAAATTATCGAATTAATTATTTTTTGTTGTTTTGTACATTTAGGTCATAATACAAAAATTCTGAAAAATATATCAAATAGTACCAAAAAAGTATAATTTTTATGAAGAAAAATAATATTTATTAGTGATGGGCAGTTCGGGTTATGGGTTCCGGACAAAATTTGGAATTCCGGTTCCGGTTCCTGTTCTGGATTTTTGGAAAATTTTAATTCCGGTTCTGGTTCTAGTGTTCTGGGGGTTTCACAGTTTGATAGGCAGTTCCGGTTCCGGGTTTCGGGTGTTCTGGGCAAAATTTGGAATTCCGGTTCCTGTTTCGGATTTCGAAAAATTTTTATACCGGTTCTGGTTCCGATGTTCCGGGTGCTTCGCAGTTTGATAGACAGCTTCGGTTCCAGGTTACGAGTGTTCTGGACAAAATTTGGAATTTCAGTTCCAGTTCCTGTTCCGGATATCTGGAAAATCTTAATTCCGGTCCTGGTTCCGGTGTTCCGGGGGTTTAGCAGTTTGATAGACAGTTCTGGTTCCGGGTTTCGGATGTTCTAGGCAAAAGTTAGAATTCCGGTTCCGGTTCCTGATTTTTGGAAAATCTTAATTCCGGTTCTGGTTCGGTGTTCCGGGGGTTTCGCAGTTTGATAGACTGTTCCGGGTTTCGGATGTTTTGGGCAAAATTTGGAATTCCGGTTCCTGTTCCGGATTTTTGAAAAATCATTATTCCGGTTCTGGTTCCGGTGTTCCGGGGGTTTCGCAGTTTGATAGACAGTTTCGGTTCTTGTGCCGGATTTTTGGAGAATCTTAATTCCGGTTCTGATTCCAGTTCCGGTGTTTCGGGAGTTGCGCAATTGCGCCAATCACTAATATCTAGTAAAAAACAATGAGAATATTTTTAAAATTGCAGTTTGAATCACCTCCCACTCCTTAAGTAAATTGTCCGCCCAGTCAGGAGAGGGCTGATTGGTCCATTCGGAACGAGCGTGATGCTGATTGGAGGAAGGTTTCTCGGTAAAATATGCACGTGAGCCACTATTCAGTTGATCTGTGAGGTCGTTAACTTCATCTGTTTTGTACTCCAATTTAAGTTTTATGTTAAAGAGCTAAAACAAAAATCTATACATACACAGAATTATTTATTAACATTAATTGCAACTATGTTTGAAAGAAAGAATGCAGATCCCTAACATAGGTGTTTTTGTTCAGGTCCGCTAAGGGAGGGGGTACACCCCTTGGTGGAAGGCCAAACTTTTTTAAGGGGTGTCCAGAGGGGTCGGGACCCCCTGGTTTTTTAGGGGGGTTCGGACCCCTCTGGCTTTTTAGGGGGGTCGACCCCAAGTGCGAGATTTCAAATTTAGGGGGGTCAGGGGGGTCCGATTTTTTAACTAAGTTTTTTTAAATCGATAATTTAAGTCTTTTTAGGTCAAATATTGAATTTTATATACTAAAACAGCCTATTTAGGCCTAAAAAGTGTATTTAAACACTGTTTATAACTAAAAAACCGTATTTTTGACAGTAAATAAAATATTATACTTCTTTATTGGTCGGGAGGGGGGGAGGGGTCAGCCTAGCTAAGGGGGGTCAGGCCGGACTGCTCTCGAGCTTTGGGGGCGGAGCATATATGTTTTTGGTCGGGTCCGCTAGGGGAAGGGTCCACTCTTGGGTGGAAGGCCAAAATTTTTTAAGGGGGGGTTCAGGGGGGTCCGGACCCCCCTGGCTTTTTAGGGGGGTCGACCCCGGGTGCGAGATTTCAAATTTAGGGGGGGGGGGTTCAGGGGGGTCCCAATTTTTTAACAAAATTTTTTTAACTTAATAATTTTAGTGTTTTTAGGTCTAATATTGAATTTTATGTACTAAAACCGCCTATTTAAGCCCAAAAACTGTATTTAAACACTGTTTTTAACTAAAAAACCGTGTTTTTGACAGTAAATAACAAATATACTTCCAAATTGGAGAGGGAGAAGACAAACAAAAAAACAAACCCCCCAAAAAAAAACAAAACCCAACAACCCACCACACCACAAACCCCCAACAAACAAAAACAAAAAAACAAAAAACCCAAAGAAACACATGACGCAACTGAATAATAATTGGTTACATAACCGCTGAAAACTTTTTTTTTAATTTTTCCCCCCTCGCAAGTTTATTGTTTATTTTTTCTACGCCCTTAATTTCAGCCTGGAGGACTTTAGCTTTAATTTTTTTAGTATTAATATTTACCTTTATAATTTTTATTTAAAAATATGAAAAGTTCTATGGCTTAAACATAAAAAAAGTTCCACAGGCTGTCGACATACTTTAATACATCTTGGTCACAAATGAGAACCCGAACCTTATTCTTAAATTTTCGTTCTCTTTAACAACGAAAATACCCTTCTTTTAGCGTTTTTATACTCAAATTGCAAAAGTCAAAAGCTAACCCGTTAGGATAATGTTTCGTGTTTACTTATTTATAAATTGTAAAAAGCGGTCGGTAATTCCATCTTTAATCCTTTTGCTTTTGATCTAATCTATTCAATACTTAAATAAAAAATTTATGCACCAAAAACATTATCTTAGTGATAACTTTCTCAGAAAGAAATCTAGAGGTGATCGGTTCACCCCCGATCGAAATTGGGCAGGGGAGGGAGGTGATTATTTATACCACCCAAACAAAATCCCGATTACTGCCAACACCTCCATCCCCTAAAA
Organism: Microlaimidae sp. YZB2_3; assembly: GCA_030248175.1. NCBI lineage: Eukaryota > Metazoa > Nematoda > Chromadorea > Desmodorida > Microlaimidae > Microlaimidae sp. YZB2_3. The sequence goes on from JASAMX010017034.1 coordinate 12,414, forward strand.
TTTGAGGGTTTCTCCTCGAACACACCCCCTTAAATATGGGGGTCCCACCCAACACTAAAAACCCTAAAAATGTGGTATTTGAGGTATACCGCAAAGACAATTTTTGAGACACCCCCAACAAAATTTGGGGTTTGGATTTGGATATACCCCCCAAAATCTAGGAAGCTGTCCACCTATGCCCCTGACCCCCACTTTTTCCCTTGCCTATTTTATGCATACCTCCTGTTCCAGTAGTTGCTTCTGTTGAATGGCCATTTCGGCGGCAGAACGCAAATGCAAATTCTCCGCTTTCAGTTCATCCCCATGCGCTTTCAGCTGGGAGTTGGCCTCTCTACTGTCCTCCAATTGGCCAGCGACCTAAATAGTAATAATTATTCAACACGAAAAATATTAAAAAACTAGACCAAAAATCTGCTTAGTTTGTAGATATTTTTAAATATTTTTTTTTCCATACAAAACCTCGCTCTTTTTGGTTAAAAACTGGTGTTTTTTTATGTTTTGCTCTTAATGCTCAATTATTTTTTTTTCGGTACCCCAAAAAATCTGATTATAGCCCTAAAATTTCGGGGGTACTCCTGACACCCCCTCTCCTAAAACTGGGGCGTCCTAGTACTAAAAACGCTAAAATGGGGTATCTGTAGTATACCCCAAAAAAATTTTTTGGGACACCCCCCCAAAAAAAATTTGGGGGTCGAGTATACCCCCCAAAATCCAGGAGGCTGCCAACCTATGTTTATAAATGAAAATCAAAAAAGTTCAGGGAAAGGGAAAGTCCGCATCACATCCATAGGTGAGCACGGTCGGGGAAGCTAGGGGGGGTGGTTACCCGGGGTAAATCGAATTTTGAATTCTAGGAGGGGGGTCCCAGGGGGGTCCGGACCCCCCTAGCTTTTTAGGGGGGGGTCGACCCGGGGTGCGAAATTTTGAAATCTAGAGGGGGGTCAGGTGGGGTCCGGTGTCCAAAGCAAAACAGTTTTAAACCATAATAACTTTAATAATTGTTCTTTTTATAGGATAATACTACATTTTATTGAATAAAAAGCCATATTCATGTATAAAAAGGGTGTAAAAGCATGAATATGTGATGAAAATTCACGTTTTTGGAAGAAAATTTAGTATAAAAAAGGTACCTAAAATTTTCTTGAGGGGGGAGGGGGGGGGTCAGATTTCAAAATCTAGAGGGGGGTTAGGGGGTAAAAAATTCGGAATTTTGGGGGGAGGCGGGGGGCCCTAGATTTTCGTCTAGGGAGGGGCCAAAATTTCGAGGCTAGGGGGGGTGGACCTCACCCTGCCCCCCCTTTCTCACCTATGATCACATCCCCTAGTGCCGAAATTTTGGACCCTCCCCCTTGAAAAAATAAAGGTTTCCCCTCACCCAAAAAAACAACAGCGCACTGGGTCCTACTCCTGTGTGTCCTTTCTCAGTAACCAGGGTTTTGTTCAACTCTGGTTCATTCCATCTGGCACGCTCCTCGCCTTGCTCATCCCCTCTTCCCACTCCTGGAGGAGATCAGCAACCGCTGCAGGGTTCGCCAAGGTCCTCTGGTCCCAAGGTCGTATTAATGTGTGTGCATGTGAAAAGATGTGTGGTGTGTATTTGTGTTTTGGATAAGCGGGCAGTTTGGTGATGTGTATTGTGTGGGATTGGTTTTGTGTAGGTAGAAGTAGAGGAAAGGGGATTTCCCCGCCCTGAGTTGGGAGAGGGTTCTCCCGACCCCGCGAGGAAGATTTTCTTCCTCGTTGTTTATTGCTAGTGCTTTTGTTTGAAGTATTGGGTTTATTGGATTGTTGATGTGCTTGTGACTGTGTTTGTGTGGTTTTGTTGTTTTAGTGCTTTGTAAGTTTTGTTGTGTATGTCTGTTGGAATGTTTGTTGTGTAGTTGTTGTTGTGAAATATTGTTTGCTTTTTGAGCCTCCTGGGTGCAGGTTGTTTGTGTTAAGTAGTTGAGTGGATTGTTTGTGTACATGGCTGCCAATTTTGCTTGTTTTGCATGGAGTTGAATGTGTGTTGCTATTGAGAGGACTTTAGCCTGTGTGTATGATGTGTGTTTGTGTCTGTGGTGTGCCCTGTTGCCTGTTGCGACCCTGGGAGTAGTGTTTTGTATTGTTTGCAGTTTGTTAATTTGTGTGTTTGATATTGTGGGGTCCCAGACTGTGCTAGCATTAGCATACTCGATTATTGGTCAAGTGATTGCTTTGTATGTGTGAGTGAGTGTTTCTTTTGGTTTACCCCATGTTGCTGTGGGTGCATTAATGATTTTGAGTGTTTTGCGTGCTTTGCTGTGTGTGTTTGCGATGTGTGTGTTAAATGGTAAGCTTGGGGTCAAAAGTGAGCCTAAGATTTTTGAGTTTTTAGTTGTGATGAGTGTTGTGTTGTGTATTTGTAGTGATAGTTGTGTGTTGTACTCTGCAGGGTCTAGTGTGAATAGAGTGGATGTTGTTTTGCTTGCATTTAGTGTGAGTTGGTTGTTGTCTGTCCATGTTTGTATTGCGTATAGGTATGGTTGTATTTGTTGTTGTGCTATGTGGTGGTTTGGGTGTGATGCATATATTGTGATGTCGTCTGCATATTTTATGATGTGTAGATTTGGTGGTGGTGCTGCACGCTGGAATGTCTGCGGTGTAGATGTTGAATAGTGTGGGCGATAGACAAAGACAGGAGCCTTGTGGGACTCCCGTTTTTATGAGTGTTTGTTTTGATTTGTAATTGTTGTATGTGGTGTATGCTTTGCGGCCTTTGATGTAGTTGTTTATGAATTTTGTGATTGTTGTTGGCTTACTTTGTACTTGTACAAAGTAAGCCAATGTACTTGTGTTTGTGCGAGTTTGTGTATGAGTGTGTGGTGATTGACAGTGTCAAAAGCTTTGGACATGTCCAGTGCTACAACAATTGTGCGATGTGGTGGTTTTGGTTTGTTGAAACCTGCTGCTATGTGAGTGTAAAGTGTTTGTAATGCTGTGTATGTGGAGTGTTGTTTTTTGAAGCCGTGTTGGTATGTTGTGTTTGGTATGTTGCTTGATATGTATGGGAGTATGATTTTTTCGCAAGTTTTTGCGAGTGTGGATATGAGTGAGATGGGCCTGAATGATTGGCTGTTGTTGATGTTTGCTTGGTTTTAGAATTGGAATGTAGTTGGAGAGTTTCCAGCTGTGTGTGTGTGTTAGTGTTTATAATGTTAGTATAGAGTTGTGTGAGGTATTGTAGTGCTTTGTTGCCTAAATGTTTGAGGTGGTGTATGTTTGTGTTGTCAGGCCCAACTGAATTGTTTGTTTTGCTCTGCTGTATTGCTATGATTGTTTGCTGTACTGTTAGTGTGATGGGTGTGGATTTAAGTTGTTTGATTGCGCGTGTAATTTTGTGGTATGTTTTGTTTGTTTTGTAAGTTGTGGATTGTGTAAATTGTTTTTTGAAATGTTTTGCTATGCTGTATGGGCGAGTGATTGTTTTTGTGTTGAATGTGAATGCCCTGTTTTTGTCTGTACGTTAATTTTTGTTGTTGAGTTGTGCTATTGTGTTGTATAGTTTGTAAGAGTTATGTTTGTGGGTAAAGTGTTTTGTGATGTGTTGCTGCGAGATGTTTGTTTTATGTTCTGCTATTTGTTTTTGTATTTGTTTATTTAGCAGTTGTATGTTTGGAGTTTGCTTGTCTAAGTGTGTTGCTTTGTTGCGTGAGTTGTATGATATGTTGTGGTAGTAGCCTGTTTGTGTGCTTAATGTGACCTTTGGGAATATGTGTTTTGTCTGCTTGAATAATGAGTTTTGTAAATGCTTTGTTCCTTTGATGTATGTTTGTGGTGGGTGGAAGTGTTTGTATGTTGTCTTCTATGTGTGCGGTGAAGGCTTGCCAGTTTGCTTTTTTGTAATTTGTGAATTTGTTTTGGTGTGTAATCAGGATCGCAACAAAACCAGTCACCAACTGGCACCTTTTTTTGTCCTACTCCTCCCCATCTTTAGCGGACCCGACCAAATCGTCGTTACTACAGCAAAATGAGCCACAGTTCGCATAAAAAATGTGTACCTCTGACTAATTTAAATTTAAAACAGGACCCTATTAGATACCGAATGAGTCATAGTCACGTGTATTTTATAATGACAGTGGCTCATTTTGCCATAGTAACGACCAAATTTATTGCTTATTTTAAACTGATGTAAAATTTTAAATACTTCTTAATCATAGATGAACACGGTCACTGAAGCTAGGTGGGGGTGTTTATCCCGGGTAAATCACATTTCAAAATCTAGGGGGTTCGAACCTCCCTAGCTTTCTAGGGGGGTCAACCCGGGGTGGAAGATTTTCAAACCTAGAAAGGGGTTAGGTGGGGTCCAATGTCTGAAGCAAAATAGTTTTAAACCATAAAAGATTTAATAATAGTTTTTTTATAAGATAATACTACATTTTATTGAATAAAAAGCGATATTCGGATATAAAAAAGGTGTAAAACCATGAATTTGTTTTAAAAATTCACGTTTTTGGAAGAAAATTTAGTAAAAATGTACTTAAAATTTTCCCAAGATGGGGAGGGAGTCAGATTTCAAAATCTAGAAGGGAGCCAGGGGTAAAAAATCCCAAAATTTCGAGGCTAGTGGGGTGGACCTCACCCCTTGTTCATCTATGTTCTTAATGCTGTTCATCTTGAATAAAGGTTTCATGGTTTCTGAGATTAATTGGTAGAAACCATACATGGACATAGGGGGTAAGGTAGGGGTACATCCCCCTAGCCTCGAAATTTCAGACCCCCTCTCTCCCTTGAAAATAATCTAGCCCCCAAGTATTTTTTTAATTTTGAAACCCTACACCTCCTTTGGAATTCTAAATCGATCCCCTCCGAGTTCTAAACTGTGTTTTTTATTATTCTGCATAATAATGAGCAAGTTTTATTCATGTAAAACTTTGACGCCTCAATTTTTGCTCAGTTATGTTCCAACAACATTGATTCATTTCAGTATGGAAACAAACATGTTAGAAAACAAAGGTTATTGTGGTTATATAATATACTAAACATAATTTTTTAGTTTACAGAAAACATAATTTTTAAAGTTTATAGAAGGCGTTTACGTTTTTTTTTTATTA
>JASAMX010017035.1:0-80263 GCA_030248175.1 Microlaimidae sp. YZB2_3
AGTTTTTTTCATGAAACTACATAATGAGTGTTAGCGCCACTGTAAGCCCCTTGAGCTGTTTAATTTGAGTAAATATAGTGTGACCGTGCCTACCGCAGGTACGTTTTAAACTTTTTTTTTTATTTTTAAATTTTTTTAGATTATTAAAATTTACTGGTAGCTAAGCCGTGGGTTTTTTCTGCTTTGTAAAAACTAAGTTATTTTAAAAAAAAATTAAAAAAATCGTAGACAACAAATTACGCTTCATTACTAATGTTTATTCCTGTGATTTGGCTGTTGGTTCTTATTCCTTCAAAGGTTTCTTATGCTTAAATGAACGATTTGAAACATATTTAACTTGAAAAATGTTTGAAGTTATTTTCTGTTTTAGGAATATTTTTATAAAGTTTTTAGAAATTTGGTGAAAAATTAATTTAAAAACAGTTTTGACAAAATATTCTTATACATTATAATCTTATTTTTTTATTTAAACCTGCAACAATATACATATTAATACAAAAAAACAAGTCATTTGCTAAACAGGATATAAATAGGTTTTAGTGTTTCTAGTGAATGTTTTTAAATCAACATTTGTTTTTTATATAAGGACTAACATAAATTTCACTTCAAACGAAAGTTAAAAGCAGATTTGCATAGATCTGTTATGCTATGCATGCCTTTTTAATTTTTAACTTTTAATTTTTTTTATTAGTCAATTTCCAAAAAAAAACAATTTATCAAACAAAAATTTAGGTCAAACATTTCAAATTTGACATAAAAACAAACAACAAAAAACAAAAAAAAAACAAGCATATGTCTATTACGTATAAATTTCTTTGCATCTGAACCGTGCAAGTGTTCCTTCGTTTGCTTTGTGATAACCCCTAACTCATTTATCCAAATTCCAACTCCACACCTACTGTCGGAGCAAAGGTATCTATCAGTACCAGGTGTAGACTCAACGGGTTTTTGATAACGATAAGTGTACCCCTCTGCGCAAGCTAATGGCTTTTTTTGTTTCAGTCCATGTTACAAGGACATTGATTTTTATAACAACCAATGTTTATAGAAACCTCAAATACAGGATCCGGAATTTATCTATCATACACAGTTTGTTAAACTGTCGCTTAAAGACGTTAAAAAAATCACTAATTCCTGCCAAAATTTAAAATTACAGTAGCAATTTCTTAAATCAAACAAAAACAAATAAAATTTACCGTTTTCCAAAAAGCCTAAGTTTGACTATAAGATTTGAATTTTATAGGCCAGAAAATATTATTTTTTGAATTTGTGATACCAATAAAAAAAAGAAGAACAAAAATATATTATAGGCAAATAAAATCTGACCGCGATATTTGCAGTATTGAATCATTTAACAACAAAAACATTCAAAATTTTATACTAAAGCGGATTGATAACAAAGATTAAAAACTATATTTTAATAATTATTTATCAAATTATTTAACTTGGAACTTAAATGCAGTTTTTTTAAGGGCTAAAGTTGGTTAATTTTTGTATATTTTGTGAAAATGTGGAATTAAAAAAAAATATGCGTGCTTATTTGTTTTTTTTTAAAAACGTCATTACCGCACAATTGGTCCCTTCATGTATGCATTTAAATTTTCAGCGTCAGCCAGATATAATTCAACCATAAAATATCAAAAATTTAAAATGTTCGCACTTTAAGGACTAAACTTTGACACTAACTCACCCAATAACCCCAGAAATTCCAAAAAACAAAAACAGTTTTATTAAGCAAAAAATAAATATTTAATAAAAATCAGTTTTAAAACCTATTGCAGAATTTAAAACTGTAACTTTCTCATTTGTTTTGTATGCATCATAAAACCAACATATGTTATACAGAGAAGCATGTTTAACTTCACAATTGATTATATTATTTAATTAGGGTAGAATACATGGTTTATTTGGGCCTATAACAAATAAAAATGTTTCCTGTGGAGCTCCGGAACGCCAGTTTTTGGAGCCTTGCAGAATCTTCATAAACACACGGGGCGCCAGTTTATTTTCAAAATAATTTAGCATATAATTAAAGAGTAATATTTTAATTTTTCTTATTTGTTGCGGACTCAAAGTTTTTAAACAATGATAAATACAAAAAAACAATTGTAAAAAAATGGCTAAAATAACATAAACTTTTTAAAATTAAATAAATTGGAGGATGAAATAATAAGTGCAGATTCTGACTTTTTTGTTTTAATAATCGTTTTTTGGGCGCATGATAACTTAATATCGCACATAACATAATTAACAACTTTGATTTAGTTAAAAAAAAACAACTCTGGATTGTTATTTAAAAAAATGTATTATTATTTCAATCGATTAATTTTTTTAGCAAAAGTCAAAACGTGATTTATTAGCATTTAAGAACATAGGATTAAAATAAAAAAAAGTTATTTTTTTCAAGGTAAATCCGAAATGCCCATCTTTTACTACACGATAATTTTTATACACCGTTTGTGTGCTTACTTCTAATAACCTAAGCGCGACAGAAAAAAATGGAACAAAAATAATTACCAACAGCTGCTGCTGTTGTTGTTGTTCCTCTTCCTGTTGATGTTATTGTCGCTGCTGTTGTTGTTACTGTTGTTGATGCTGTTGTTGACGATGACGGTGGTCGATAAACGCAAGAGTCATCTATGGGAAAAGCCGTACATCCGTAAAGTTTATTAATTTTTGCCAAATCGCAGATGCTGAACCCGCTTCTTTGACCAATAACGGTATTTGCTCTATGTAAAAAGCAATGGGAACTTAATTGCTGCCGAAAATTCACTTCCGATCAAATTATTTCCGGAAAAATAGGCTCACGCAAATTCGCTCCAGTAGTAAATCCGCTTTGGGAATTTTGGCAATTCGAAGGGTTTTTTAACCTAATTCTTTCTCGCCAAATTTGCTCCGAAAATAAACTTACAGCATACCCTGCCTAAAATCGCTAAGGGTATTTGCAACCGAAGTTTTTTCTGATTTGATGGCTTTTTACTTCGTTATATTTTTTTTATATCGAAGGACAAGAACTTTTAAACACTGAATGCATATAAAAGTCAACTGTTGAAGTTGATTTTTGTTACTGTCTGTTTGGATATTTGGAAATGCTTGTGTTTGTCAACAGGGGTACATGTGTATTTGTCTGGGTGTATTGTATTCGTGTTTGAGTAAGTGAACGTTTGTGTGTGTGTGTGTGTGTGTGTGTGTGTGTGTGTGTGTGTGTGTGTGTGTGTGTGTGTGTGTGTGTGTGTGTGTGTGTGTGTGTGTGTGTGTGTGTGTGTGTGTGTGTGTGTGTGTGTGTGTGTGTGTGTGTGTGTGTGTGTGTGTGTGTGTGTGTGTGTGTGTGCGCGTGTGTGTGTGCGTGTGTGCGTGCGTGTGCGTGCGTGCGTGCGTCCGTGTGTGCGTGTGAGACAACAGTTTCTATCAATCGCTCAAAGTCACATAAGAGATAGTGAAAAGTGCGTTTACAACTGTCAAGTTACCTTAGTTTTTTGTTGGAAAATCGCGCAAAAACTAACGTACTTTTAGTGAAATCAACATCATACAGAACCGCCAATCAGCTGCGCGCCATTTTTTGCCAAGCAAATTATAATATATCGTATAAAATTTAACATAAGGAATAAATTTTATACGATTTAGTATAATTTGCATGGCAAAAAATGGCGCGCAGCTGATTCGCGGTTCCGTACGATGTTAAGTTAAGTTCTTATGTTATTTTGATTGATTAATTCACATATATCATTTGTTCAAATTCGAAATAAGATAAACATCTTAAATAAGATAAAGGTTATGAAGCTTTCACATAAACTTATTAGCAAACAAAAAACAAGTTAAAATTGGCATAAAACTAATTAAATTTATCTGCACAAAATGTATTTTCTTTATTGTTAAAGCTGTAAAAGTTTGTTTTAAATAAAAATATTTTTATAAAATATAAAACATACATATGGATTAAAATATTTCAATAAGTTTGGCTTTTATAAATAACCTAATTTTAGAACATTAAAGTTTTTAACTTTGTTTCAGCAATATATTTAGTTGAATAATTTTCTTGTTTATTCGTTTTTAGCTGAAATATTAATAGTATATACTTCTTGAGATATAAAAAATTTAATGAAAGTGTTAAAGAATAAAATATGTATTTTTTTACTGATTTTTCTCATTTTTTCTTACTTGCCTTTCATAGCATGTGATGACATTTTTTGACAAAATTGCGTCAAAAATTGCATACAATCTTTTTTACGTTGCATCTGTGTTTGAACTGTGTTTTTTTCGTGGCAAAATTAGCTTCTTTTAGTGATGAACTTAAAAATAGATTTTTTTTTTCAACAAAACTAAACATTTTTTTGTTAAAAATTTTTGCCAAAGTTTTAAAGTTGAAACATGTTAAAAACACAAAAAATCCTAATTTTAGTTTTTAGTTTTTTAATAATAGATTTTTTATATCGCAATCAGTACTGCTATTTCATACAAAAACAAATTGTAAAATAAAGCTTTGAAATAAAACAAATTCTAAAATTCTAAAAGCTTGTTTAATAATCTTTTAAATGAAGAATAATTGGGAAGTGTTTTTTAGAGAGCCAAAGTGTAGGTTTTTGATTTTACTTTACCAAATGTTGCTCTAATGTTTACCCATTTTCAAATATTTTTATAATAGAATTATTTCTACTCAATTATGTTAAAGGTTTTTATATCCATTAACGAAGCTTAGTATTAACATTTAAAACATAAATCAATTCCAAAACAATATGTTATTTTTGTAAAATTCATAAACAATATAAGATATTATGAAAACAAATTTGGCTGCATCGACTTTAGACGAGATTAATTTAGTCCGGAACGAATTCGCGTCTGCTTATTTTACCGGTTCATTAAAATTGATCAGATGCAAATTCGGTGCAATCTTTAATAAATAGTAGAAATAGAAAATTTACTAATTCAAAATTACAAATTCATTTATTTATTGGGAATTTATGATTTAGTGTTGTTGTAGCCGATGTCTCTTAGACCTGGAATTTGGAGCCGAAAATAAGAAACTTAGAGCCAAAAGCGTGAACTCGCTAAAGCTTAAGTTTAAGCCAAACCATAAATTTAAGCTAAACCTTACACCTAACACCAAATTGTTTTTTTACCTTCGGCTCCAAGTTAACATTTTGCGGCCCCTATTTGCCAAATTTTTCCGATGGCTCCAAGTTCCCTGCTGACGACTCTAAAAACCCCGTAGCGGATAGAAGGTTGGAAAGTTTTCAATTGGTGTTTTTTAGAAACATGTATTATCGTAACATTTTACAAAATATAAAAATTATATTGGTGTAAGAACTATTATTGTGCATTTACAAATGAACCTTTGGTAGTTATAGCTATACTTAATGTTTTTTCTAAATAGTTATATTAAAAATAGTAAAACTTAAATTTTATTTAGTATGGTGACAGAAGTTTTGTTGTATGATAATACGAAGCTTTGCTACAAAATAAAACTTTACATAATTGAAAAACTTGTATTATTGTAGAAATAATTATTAAAAACTTTTACAGCTCTTTAATTGGCCAAATATTCCCAGTGTGTACAGTTTTTGCTGATTAGCTTCAGTTATTTGTATTAAGTTTTCCTTTAAAATATGAATAAGGAATTTTCTAAATTATTATTTTTAATTTTAGTGATATATTTTTGTTATAAAGTGAAAAGAAAAAATAAATGCACCGAAAGAAGCTTAAATTTTTAAAAATATTCTATTTCGCATAAAATATTTACGAAATTCATCTTAGTTCCCAAACTTCGTGTTTTTTGTTTTTTTTTTGGGAAGTAGGGCCTTAGAGGATATTTTTTGTTTTTTTTTATTACAGAAAAAATGTCAATGATATTGCAAACCCACGGCAAATAATTCCAACATTCCATCATAAATATAAAAACTGACATCACTAAAACCAAATACTCGCTGATTTATACAGTATTTTTTCCAATAATAATTAGATAAAAAAAATGTATGACTGCACTATGAACAAACATAAAACCCAAGAAAATTAACCATTCGGGTTTAAGTCTTGTGAGCTTTTGTCCTTTCTTTATCTTTAAGTCTATTCTTTGTATCAAGGCCATGACGCATCAAAACTGTCGGTGGTATTTATAAAACTTTCGGATTCGGTCCACTTCAGACTGGGACCATTTTACGCAGAGCGGTTTCTGATTTTCAGTGCCATGCGATGTGTACTGGATTCAAAAATGCCCCATTTCCTGGAATGAGTGTTGTTAAGTAGATCAGAGTTTTGTTGTGTAGATCAAAAATTTGGAATATAAGTATGTTTAGAATTCTCAATGTAAAACAAAAAGTCCAAAATTAAAAACCTGACGGTTGCTAAAACATGGTAAAAAACAGACCAAGTCCACTTTTCTAGTGAGCAAACTGAAAATCAGAGACCGGTTTGTGTAAAAAACGGTCCAAGTCCTAAATGGACCGGCTTTGATCTTATGAATACCGTATGTGTTTTATCCGCCTTTGTTAAAGCTGCAGGTTAACCGACAAATTTAGGGTCGATGGTGCCGAGGAAATTTAAAGCAGGAATCTGGAGCCGAAAATAAGAAACTTGGAGCCGTTTTAGTGAAGAACTTAATGGGAACTGTAAGTTGGAAACCTGGAGCCAAAAATAAAAGTCACTAAAACCTATGCCTCAGCCTAAAATCTTTAATGTTCCTTCGAATAGGAGGAATTAATTTTACAGAGATACATTCTTTGTTATGTATTCTTGCTCGAATTAAAAATTATACGTAAACAATCGAATTTTCATTTATATAGATTTTAGAGACAGAAATTGACGCGGAATTTTTAACACTGGACGTTAAGAATACGCAAATTTTATCTTAAAACAATTAAAAGCAGAAAATATAAACATTTTAAAGCAAAAATTTGCACGCAACATAAATATGCATTGGGCTCAAATATATCTATTTTTTATTTTAAAGCTAAAAGTCCAATACATAATGTACCGTGACACCCCCCTTAACCCTTGCGATTTTTCAGGGTGAAAACACTGAATGGGAACGCGCCAAAGCAGCGCAAAGTTAAAATCGGCGGCCGTTTGCAGCGGGTCTTCCCTCCGCCGCAGTCTTATACACTAAGGGCTGGTTCATATTGGAGTGACAAGCGCCAAATGACTAGTGACAACGAGTTCCACACCGCAGTAACTAGTGAGAGCGTAACAGTGAAAACCCACGCGGAACACGTGATCAATTATCACTTGTCACTCTGGTGTAAATTAATTTAAATTTGGTGCAAAACGCGATTTGTCTTACGCGTCTGAGCCGCGATAACAATCGCAAAAGATTAAAAGAGGAAGTTTTTTGTACCTGTACATCACCTGTGGGAAAAATATTTAATAAACGGTTAGTATTATGTTTTATGTTTAAACACAGTGTCAGAGGTATCTGGAGTAAAAATACATTTCGTAAAGTATACGTTAACGAAAAAAACAGGGAGTGTTTTCATACACAGTCAAAACAAGGTTTAAGAAGAAATTAAAGGTAAACCCAACGTGGCTGCAACAGTTGTTCGTTGGACTGAAAAATGCCCCCCATTAAGTAACCACTCAAATCATGAGAATCTGACGTCACTTATAATAGTCAATCAGAATTCAGAAAATGAAAGATTTGAAGTAAGAAATCAACTTCAGATGGTAGTTTATAAATAACTCTTATTTTGTGACACAAAAAAAGAAAATAGTTGTTTAATGAACACGTGAACACACTGTTGCAGCTACGTTTGGTTTGCCTTTAGTTTGTGTATAGTATAGCTTATTACTTTCTATTAAAATAATGTGTAGTTTTTTTTACTTTACATTTAAGAATATTAAAAGTAATGTAGATAAATGATAATGATAAATTACAATGGAGTTAATAAGTGCAAAAAATAATTTAAAAGTACAACACTTAAAAAATATTGTTTGATAATATCGTTAATTTATTTACAAATCCGCACTAAGTTTGTTATGTTTGCTGAGGTTTGACGATTTCAAGCCGTTGACGCTTTTGTAAGACATTTGAAGTTACTTTTACAGCAATGCATATTTCCTTGCTTATTTGTTATTTAAACCACATTCAAAAGAATATAAATAATAAAATAATACTTTTTACTTATAAGATCACTATACAAACAATAGCTTAACATCAATTTTCCAAAAAAAAGCAATTTTAAGCTGTAAATCACTCATTCAAAAAGGTAAACTGAAAATATCACGAAAAATTTTAGCATCTTTAGCATCTTAAGCTTTAGCTTTTGCGTTTGAAACAGTATAAAACTAAATATATTTATATAAGTACTAATAAAAACTTACTTGGCATCAATTGTAGTTATTGTGGGTTGCCCGTTGCTTGAAAATGCGTACTGACTGTAATGCATCATACTGCTGTAATCGTAAACTATGCTCTGAATGTTAGCTTGATTCGATGGGTACTTTACGAAATTGGACTCTGTTCCTATAATGCAATGTTTAGTCTGATTTAGTTTCCTTTAAAACTCAAAGATTTTTATAAATTTTTATTTATGCCCTAACTAAATGACTATTGTAACTGCCCTAACTAAAGCGCGCCTAGGGCGCGTTTTAGTTACGGCAGTTAATGTGTGTAAGCAATATATAAGTTACGTGTTTTTTGTTTTATTATCTTATGTTATATATATATTTGGTTATACCTGCAATCGGCTCAGTAGGTATTTTTGACTGTCAATTGCGAAAACTTTACATGGTAGATTTGCGAACTGCCAAAAGGAAAAAGAAATATGGCTTTACGCCAATTTTTTAATAGTTTTATGCATTTTCAGAATCAACGTTTCAAATCCTTGGCAGTATAAAAGAATTTAACACTCAAAAAAATTTTATGTAAACTATTTTAATGTGATTCACCCAAAGATAATGTGGAATGAGTACAATATTTAAATTATAATCCTTTTTAAGCAAACAATTTATAAACAGAATGTAGTTTATCTAATCTCCGTCTACCTAATTGTCCGTCTACCTAATCTCCATCTACCTAATGTAGCGTTACCGTCCAATGCAAGCTTAAACACTCAAAAAGGACCCTTTTATTGAAAGAACCATTTTTCTTCAAAATTTCTATCAATTTATATCAGTCTATTTTCTAAAAGCCTCAAGATTTTATTTTTAGATATCAAGAGCAGAAAATCAAAATATTTCTGTGTGGTTGAAGCAGTTTTTCAGGGTTTGTTCTGCAAATGACAGCAGCGAAGAGCTGTTGCGGCGGCGATACTGTACAATCATTTAACGTTGCAAGTATTTATTTACACGGATAAACCTCAATAACTGAATGAGAATAATCTTAAATATTTTAAATAAAAGATCTGAAAATTTTATAACGTATTTTTATACTTAATAAAATCTTTTTGCAGTGTGATTCTAAAAAATGTATGCATGCATATTAAAATAAATGGTTTTAAGTTATGATGTATAAAATGAATAAATTGTACTTTTGAATTTCTTACCCCAAAATACACTATGCTTTGGAAATCCTACAATTTAAAACAAAGGGAGTTTTAGAATTCAGAATTTCTTTCTTTGATTTGAGTTACTCAAAAATTATAGTAAATCTTTCGACTTTGGCTGATTGAGAAACTGTGTGTTGCAGTAAGCCATTAAATCTTTTTTTATTTTTGTTTATATTTTTGGACTATATAGGAATATAAATATATACTACACAGTTGAATATAACGCCAAAAAATAAAAATATTACGTATATTGTGTTTTTTATAAATATATACTACACAGTTGAATATAACACCAAAAATAAGAATATTAGTATATTGTGTTTTTTGTATTTATCATCCTAATGATAAACTTTTTGATTTTTTAGTTTCTTTTTCATATAAACTTTTTTATTTACTTGATGTAAACATTTTAAATGATACAAGTTTTATTCGATTCTGTATTAATACACAATTACAATGGAAAAGATTCTAATTGGTCTAATAGTTTATTAACTTCTAAATTATTTTATTGCACATTTTAGTATTTTTTATTTAAAATCTTTACATATCTTTGTTTATGAGCTATTTAATCTTATTGCTATTTTTCATATAGATAAAAATTCAAGATCTATTCCGTTTTAAATTATAAATTTGATCTTGGGCCTTGTTTCATAAAAATGGTTTTCAATTGTAAATTAATAAACACCTATTTTTCTTTTGTATTTTAATTAATAATGAAATAAACTTAAGTTTAAAATTTAAAAAGTTAAAATTTGTAAATTTTGCAAATTCCACAAATACGTAGGTATTTTTAAATTAACAAGTAGCCTGTTGCACCCATTCGGCTGCGTTTTAATTTTAAATTTTTTTTAGATTAAGGAACACAAAATTCTATAAGAACAAATGAATTTATTTATTTTGGACATATAAATTTTTAAATAATGTCACTCTTAAACTATAGGCAAATAAAATGTAGCTGACGCCGAAAATTGCAGTATTGAATCGACTATTTAACAACAAAGCCATTCAAAATTTTTAACGAAATCGGTTTAATAACAAAGATCAAAACCCGTATTTTAATAATTATTTATCAATTTACTTAATTTAAAACCCAAATGCAAATTTTTAAAGGGCTAAACATTGGTTAATTCTTGTATATTTTGTAAAAAGGTGGAATTAAAAAAAATTCTGCGTTCTTATTTGTTTTTTTTTTAAAAAACGTCATTACCGCACAATTTTAATTGGTCCCCTCATGTCTGCATTCTAATTTTCAGCGTCAGCCAGATATAATTCAACCATAAAAATTAATTTTAAATGTTTATTTGATTTTTAACATGTTTTCAACTAAAACATTTTTAAAAACAAATTTAATCAATACTTATACTGTAAAGTTTTAGTGATGGCGTTTCTTTTTTTGTATGGTTAATTGTTAAACATTTATGATACCAAGCTTACAATTTCATTTTATCTAAACTTAGGAGTTACACATAAAATTCCACAGTAAATAATATTTTAAAGAATCTCTTTGTACACAACATTTTTTTTGTTTTTCCAGCATCCGATTTTTTTATTGCAAACAGTAAATGTTTAGGATTATCCACCCTTGATGCTGCAACATAGAGTTGTCCATGTGTAAAGGTAGGATCTTCAAGCCAAATTGCAACCTTTTTTAATGTTTGTCCCTGGCTTTTGTTTATCGTCATAGCAAATGCTGGCCTCACAGGAAATTGTCTTCGATTTTATTTCATAAATTTATCATCTTCCTCTTTATTTTGAAGTTGTATTCTTGGGATTAGGATCAAGTCACCAGTGTGGTTTCCAGAAACAATTTTGCAATGTAATAATATGTTGGTTGCTGATTCTAGAATAAGTTTGGTGCCATTGCAAAGGCCTTGTAAAAGATTTAAGTTTTGAAGTAGCATAAGTATCATTCTTTTTTTTTAGATAGAATTTGTGAGTTTGAATACCTGGAGGAGTTAATTTATCAAGAAATTCCACAGGAAATCTTGTTGAAATTCCAGGCTCAACAGTACTATCAGCACTTTTTAAAACTACCGGTTCTCCAGAAAGAAGTTCTTCAGAAATTAACGCATTTATTAACGCATTTACATGACTGTTTTTGGTGTTAGTATTGCGCGTTCTGCAATCCAAGATGTCCATTCTTGTTGGTTTTCATTAAATTTTTTTGTATGTTTGGGAATATTATGTCCACAAAGTTTTTCATTGAATTTCTAACAGCTACGCCAAAGGTTTCTTCCAGTTCAAAAATATTTGTTTGTGGAAGCTAAATAAAATCTGGTGGTTCAAAAATTGGAAGATTTCCATTTCCTAGTTCTAAAAGCCAATGATCAAAGTCCTAAAGATTTGGATCTTGCCCCACTCTCATGTTTTCTTTAAGTTGATACACTGAAAATAATTCGCAAAGTTGGCTATTTTTCATAGTTGCTTTAGTTATTTCTGCGCGAGAACTTCTAGGAATAACTGGAAGGACTTGTCTGTAATCTCCGTTAAGAATGATTAATTTTCGTCCAAATGGTTGCTGGAACTTCAAGATGTCCTTTAAAGTTCGGTCTAATGCTTCTAAGTGATGTCTATGTGTCATAGGAGCTTCATTCTATAAAATAAGTTTGGCCATTTTTATTAGTTTTGCCAGTGTGTCAGTTGGTCGTATAGACAACACAGTTTTTGTTAGGTTTTAATGGGGCTTTAAACCTAGTGTGAAACGTTCTTCCTTGTAATAAAAATATTGCAGCAATTCCACTTGAAGCAACAGCTAGTGCAACATTTTTTAAGTTACTTCTTGTTCTTGCTTCTGCCAGTAGTGTATTTAACAGAAAAGTTTTTCCTGTTCCACCTGTAGCATCAAGGAAAATAAACAGTTTTTTATCATTTTGTAGTAGCTGAAGCACCTTTTCGGCCACTATTTTTTCTGATGGGGTAAGATAAGGGCAATGAGTCGCTGCTGAGCTATTAATTTGACATCTTCAAAGTCAAATTCTAATTCTTCCTGCATTACAATTGGCAAATGTTGATTACTATTATTTTGAGTAAGATGATGCACTTCTTCTCTTTCTTCAATAGAAGGGCATAGAAGGTTAAAGTTTTGAAGAGTTTTGTCTCTAAGCAGGAATTTTTTTCAATGTCTTGTAGGACCATGATTTTTAGCTGATTTTCATTAGCTTCAGGGTTTTTTCTTTTAAAATCGTCCCACCATTTTTCAATAGGATTAAGAAACAATTGTAATGGATTAGATGATTCACAGAAAAGAACAATTGTAACAAATCTTATTTGAGGACATAATTTTGATATTGAAGCCTCTTGAAGAACTGTGTCCCATTCTTTGTCGTCTTGAAGAAGTCCCAGAAATCTACGTACATCTTTATTATGACTGTTGTTTAACGTTATTCACAGTCAAGAGGTCTTCAAAACACCTAGCACCACTGCAGTGCTTGTGACGTACAAGGTCCCTAAGCTTTGGCTCAAAAATTCCTATGCGATGTTCAGTTGCTAAAGTAGACTGTAAAATCTCTTTCTTTCCGACGATTATAAATATATTATAGATATTATAAACGAGTTTTTGGAACTCCTGATCCTGTTGTGTAGAATGGAACGTAGCCGGGTTAGAAAATTTTATTTTAGTTAAAAACGGTAGAAGAAACAAATACAGTTGGTAGAACGACGACACAGCATACAGGCGATACAAAACACAATAATAAATATATTAAAAAATAATAAAGTAATGCAGGCGGTAATAGCGAGGCCCAACTTCAATTGGGCTGGCCCAACAAAAATAACGGGGAAATAAAAAAAATGGAGAGAGTCGCTGAGCGCACCAACTGGAACAGAGCTCAATTTCCCAACTAACTGACTTATTCCTCAAAGTCCCTTTCTGAGGCCGACCGATTGAATTGATCTATCGATCAATCCAATCGTTCCCTCAATCCCAGTTCCCTACTTTACCCTTCTAGGAAACTCAGGCTCAAAGGTTACCAAATCTAGAAAACTTATATTAATTTCCTAAGTTAAATTTTTGAATATCTCCCTTTTCAAAACCTCATTTTCGAAAATGGAGCAAACTCGCCCCAGGCGCTCTGACGTGAACGCAAAACTCAATTCCCGCCATGAGCGCGTGCCAACAAACCTCTTTGTTCTTCCGCCGCGCGCGTTTTACATTTCTTAGGGAGGGAAAGCGTGGGACAAACTCTACATCAACCGCGGAGAAGAAAATAAGGGGAGAGATGTGGGGAGATTCCTAAACCCTACCTCGACCGCCTAACCTAATTACATTTTACATTACATATTATGTATTTACAAAAACAACATTATTAACTCAATTTAAATATCAGGAAATAAGATAAATAACGGTATAAAATTAATAAATATAAAGAAAAATAAAAAAGGTACAAAAAAGACACGGCTTATGTAAAAAAAGAATTCTTCAAAAAAGCAATAAAAAATACTAAACAAAATTCTGCTGGGGGTTTTAGGCTACCTGGAGTGAAAAGAAGATTCTAAGCTTAAATCATTTCTACTTACAATTTAATATTCTATAGCTTCCCAGCTCATAAAAGAACCTAAGAAAAATCCGCCTAGGCGGGACAGGGGCTAGTGTTCACTGCTCTTAACCACCAACAGATTAAGGTGAATGAGGTATCATTGGAAAGCTTAGGGAATGTCGTAAGGGGTTGAAATTTTTAAACAACTTACATGGACATCTTTATACTGGAAACGCGTTTGACATTCCTCATATTATAATTTGCAATTATACTCATTTAACCTAATTTGTTCTGCGGTTAGAGAAAAGGTTCTATCACCCTTTTGGTGAAATGGGTTATCCAGTATAAAAATGTCCATGTTACTTACCAAAAAACATAAAATTCTGGTTTTGCATTAGTTAATTACTCTTATCAATAAGTTTTAGCTAATTTAAAGACAAAAAAATTTAGCTTTCAAAGTTATAGGATTTCCTTTTTGAAAATGAGTTGTCAGGGTAAAGATGTCCATGCAAAATTTTTCAAAATTATTTAACCTTTTTATGATTTCCGGACTGTAAGTTTTGCAATGATATCTCATTCAGCACAATCCCTTTTGTGTTTGGGGAGAAGGTCATTCCCTGATTTAGAAAAAAAACGTTGTCAGTATAAAGATATCATTTTCCTTTATCGAAATAAAAATGATATTCTGTCTTTCAATTGCCTAATTACTCTTTCAATGAGTTTGAGCAAATTTCTAACAAAATTTTTTTTAAGTTCAAAATCATAATTCCCCTTTGGTGAAAACGCGTTGTCAGTATAAAAATGTCCATGTAGTTTCAAAGTTTCAACTCATTACAAAATTCCCTAAGGTATAAGCTTTCAACGATACTCATTCACCTTAATCCGTTGAGTGGTTAGGGAGGAGTTAGGGAACACAAGACAAACACTAGACATAAACAATACATTACGTCTATTTATATATAGATATGTTACTAAAGATCCGATTGGGCTATGGCTGGCGTTTAAAGTGAGTTCAATGAATTCAAAGAATACCAAAACTTGAGATCTATTGGATCTATAGGGGCCAGTGAAGCTTGCTGGAGACTTTTTGAATTTGATATAACGTTACAGTACACAGCTGTTCACGTTTTGCGCGTCCACTTAAAAAATGAACAGTATATAACTTTTGAAGAAGGTCAAGAAGCTGCAGTGGCAATGCAACAACTAAAATCCACTGAACTTAGAGCATTTTTGCGAATAACCTAGACATCAGACATTAGAATAAAATATGTTTACTATCCAAAACATTTACTTGGAAGAAAGCAATGGAACAAAGGAAAAGAGGCATTCAGGAACTATGGAATAGTCACACTGTTCAGCCTAAGGGCGTGAATTTTATCTTGGTGATTCTTTATAATGAGATGTGAGGATAAGCTATAGGAAATATTAAATTTGGTAAAAGTTAGGAAATGTAATTTAAGCTTAAATTCTTTTAGTTTAGGTTAGCCATAAAACCAAGCAGTAAAATTTTGTATAGGTATTTTTATATTGTGCTTTTATATGAGAATTCTATTTTTAAAGCGTGTTCTTTTTATGTACTTATATTATTTTATCTTATATATTTATTAATTTTATACGTTATTATTGTAATTTCAGATATTAAATGGTATAATGTTGTTTTGAAAAAAAATGAAGAAGAATTAGGTTAGGCGGGAGGTAGGGTTTAGGACTCCCCACTCTCCCTTATTTTCTTCTCCGTATTATTTTCCCACGCTTTCCCTCCTAAGAAATGACGCGCGCGGCGGAAGAAAAAGAGGTTTGTTGGCACGCGCTCATGGCGGGATTGAGTTTTGCGTTCACGTCAGAGCGCCTGGGGCGAGTTTGCTCATTTTGAAAATGAGGTTTTGAAAGGGAGATATGCAAAAATTTAACTTAGGGAGTTAATATAAGTTTTCTAGATTTGGTCCTTTGAGCCTGAGTTTCCTAGAAGGGTAAAGTAGGGAACTGGGTTGAGGGAACATTGGATTGATGATAGATAATTATCGGGCCTCAGAAAGGGACTTGAGGAATAAGTCAGTTAGTGGGAAATTAGCTCTGTTCAGTTGGTGCGCTCACTCTCTCATTTTTTTTTATTTCCCCGTTATTTTTGTTGGGCCAGCCCAATGAAGTTGGGCCTCGCTATTACCGCCTGCATTACTTTATTATTTTTTATATATTTATTATTGTGTTTTGTATCGCCTGTATGCTGTTCGTCGTTCTACCACTGTATTTGTTTCTTCTACCGTTTTTAACTAAAATAAAATTTTGTAACCCCTACGTTCCATCTACACAACAGGATCAGGAGTTCAAAACTCGTTTATCTATAATATATTTATAATCGTCGGAAAGAAAGAGATTTTCAGTCTACTTTAGCAACTGAACACGCATAGGAATTTTTGAGCCAAAGCTTAGGGACTTGTACGCAAGCATGCAGTGGTGCTAGGTGTTTGAGACCTCTTGACTGTGAATAACGTTAAACAACAGTCAATAAAGATGTACGTAGATTTCTGACTTCTTCAGACGACAAAGAATGGGACAAGTTCTTAAGAGGCTTCAATATCAAAATTATGTCAGTTGTTTTTTGGCACAATGTTTCTACAGAAGGGGGGATTTAAAAGAAAACGAGAGAAAGCAAAAAAGGCAAGAGAAAAATCTGCGAGCACATATAAAAAACCCCCCCCCCCCCCCCCGCCCAACAAACTCTTTCCGCGCGCGTATTAGAGGGAAAAGGAGGAAAACTATACATAAGGGAGAGGAAGAAAATAAGGGGAGAGATGTGGGGAGATTCCTAAACCCTACCTCGACCGCCTAACCTAATTACATTTTACATTACATATTATGTATTTACAAAAACAACATTATTAACTCAATTTAAATATTACATGGAAATTACAATAAATAACGGTATAAAATTAATAAATATATAAGATAAAATTAATAATAAGGTACATAAAAAGAACACGGCTTATGTTAAAAAATATGAATTCTTACATATAAAAGCACAATATAAAAATTAACCTATATACAAAATTTTACTGACTGTGGGGTTTTATGGCTAACCTAAACTCAAAAGAATGATTCTAAGCTTAAATTACATTTCCTAACTTTTACCAAATTTAATATTTCCTATAGCTTATCCTCACATGCTCATTATAAAGAATCATCCTAAGATAAAATTCATCGCCTCTTAGGCGGTGAACAGTGTGGACTATTCCAATAGTTCCTGAATGGCCTCTTTTCCTTTGGTTCCATTGTCTGTTCTTCCAAGTAAAATGTTTTGGATAGTAAACATATTTTATTCTAATGTCTGGATGTCTAGCGTTATTCGCAAAAAATGCTCTAAGTTCAGTGGATTTTAGTTGTTGCATTGCCACTGCAGCTTCTTGACCTTCTTCAAAAGTTATATACTGTTCATTTTTTAAGTGGACGCGCGTGAACAGCTGTGTACTGTAACGTTATATCAAATTCAAAAAGTCTCCAGCAAGCTTCACTGGCCCCTATAGATCAAATAGATCTCAAGTTTTGGTATTCTTTGAATTCATTGAACTCACTTTAAACGCCAGCCATAGCCCAATCGGATCCTTTAGTAACATATCTATATATAAATAGACGTAATGTATGTGTTTATGTCTGAGTGTTTGTCTGTGTGTTCCCTAACTCCTCCCTAACCACTCAACGGATTAAGGTGAATGAGGTATCGTTGGAAAGCTTATACCTTAGGGAATTTTGTAATGGAGTTGAAACTTTGAAATAACTTACATGGACATTTTTATACTGGACAACGCGTTTTCACCAAAGGGGAGATTCTATGGATTTTGGAACTTAAAAAAAATTTTGTTTAGAAATTTGCTCAAACTCATTGGAAAGAGTAATTAGGCAATTGAAAGACAGAATATCATTTTTATTTCGATAAAAGAAAATGGATATCTTTATACTCGACAACGTTTTTTTTACTAAATTAGGGAATGACCTTGCTCCCCAAACACAAAAGGGATTGTGCTAAATGAGATATCATTGCAAAACTTACAGTCCGGGAAATGTCATAAAAAGGTTAAATAATTTTGAAAAATTTTGCATGGACATCTTTACCCTGGACAACTCATTTTTCAAAAAAGGGAAATCCTATAGACTTTGAAAGCTGAAATTTTTTTGTCTTTAAATTAGCTAAAACTTATTGATAAGAGTAATTAACTAATGCAAAACCAGAATTTTATGTTTTTTGGTAAGATTAACATGGACATTTTTATACTGGATAACCCATTTTTCACCAAAAGGGTGATAGAACCTTTTCTCTAACCGCAGAACAAATTAGGTTAAATGAGTATAATTGCAAAGCTTATAATATGAGGAATGTCAAACGCGTTGTCCAGTATAAAGATGTCCATGTAAGTTGTTTAAAAATTTCAACCCCCTTACGACATTCCCTAAGCTTTCCAATGATACCTCATTCACCTTAATCTGTTGGGTGGTTAAGGAGCAGTTGGGGAGAGAAAGAAAAAAAAAAAAAAAAAAAAAAAAAAAAAAAATAAAAAAAAAAAAAAAAAAAACACACAGACACACACACACACACACACACACACACACACACACACACACACACACACACACACACACACACACACACACACACACACACACACACACACACACACACACACACACACACATTACGTCTATTTATATATGGATAAATAAGGACAATTCAAATGCGATTTTTAATTTACAATTACAAAGGTTTTTATAAAATAGGCCCCTGGTAAAAAAATAGGAATATATAAATTTTTTGAAATATAAAAAGTAAATCTTGCAATTATAAAATTATTCTGCAGCAGAAGGCATCCATTAGCAAATTTAGACATTTTGCCTTCTGCGCACCAGAAATTGCCGTTATTCCCTAATAACATTTTCGTTGAATTTGTCGTTATAAAGAAAATTCCGAGAGGAAAAAAACACGAGTCTGAGTAAATTTATTTTAAACCAGGCGCCAGAAAATTTCAAGCTTTTTAATAGCTAAAACTGTTTTTTGATTGTATAATAGTTTATCCATCGTAAAACTTAAATAAATAGTATAATTTATGGGCAAACAAATATTGTTAGAAGTTGCTTTATGAATAAATTTCAGGTCTTAGCTGTTTTCATGTAATATTGTTGTACCATAAGATTAATGAAGATACGTGCAGAGAGCAAGATGTGATTTAGAACATCGCCACGCGCCAACAATAATTAAAAAACTTGGGTAAATTTTTAAATCGTTAAATCCTTTTTTATAAGGACTATTTTTACGAAAAAAATGAGATACAGTGTTTCGTAATTTTATGTGGTAATTTTTTTTAAATGCATCGCTACTTGTTTTTTTTTTGCGAAACTAAAGGGAAATACAAAACTGAAGTTTATAAAGACTTGGATTACATTGCCCTTTAGGGATTAAAAGGTGCGTCTAGATTAAGAAGCGAAACGCATTTTTTGTAAAATTATTGTACAGCTATTCTAATAATTTATGCATTTTTCGGTGTATTTTATTATCTATACAATTTTTTATTTTGCATAATTATCATACATAAAATTTTAGACTTTTTATTTTTTTCATATTTAATTGGTTGCTTGTTTCTTTGTTTTTAAAAAAAGTTTTTTTCCCTGTTAAAACTTTTGGGTCATTTTTCTGTTAAAACTTTTAAAGTTGATTTTTTAAATAAAATTTTTTTGATATATACAACAAAAAATGATCTAAAAAAATAATAAAACATTGGGAAATCGTCGACAAATTTGGCTAATATTTTAAATTGCAGTATGCAAACTTTTGTCATTCGTAAAATTCTTTTTTCTCATTGGTTGCTGATTAATAAACTAATGTGTTTCGAAACAATTTTTGGGAATTTCTACAAATTTTTGACATAAAAAACAAAAAAAAAATTACATTCGAATTTTTTTGGAAAAACTACGTTACATAATAAACAAAAGCATATCCTTTTTTTAAGAATGCATGAAAATATAAGTTATTATTAATAAAACATAAAAACGGAATTTTTCAGGCGATTCTGTGGGTTTTGGAGTATCAACTAAGATTAATATGGAATCTCTTACAAAAAAATTTAAAAAATTAAAAACTGCGATTAGCAAGTTTTTTTGTAACTTAAATTTAACTTTAAAGAATAATCATTTTGGAAGACTTTAGTTCATATATGTTTTTTCTTACAAAGCTTTAAAAATAGCTCAAAAAATACTAAATGGCTTAAAGTTTTTTTATATTCATGGTTGTATTCTTGTATTCAATTAAATTAATTTTTTTGTGTTAAAATTTAATTTATTTAGCATTTTCCTAAATTTTTAAGGGTTCATATTTAATTTGGAATTCACGGATGCCGGTATATATTTATAGATAAGGAAATTTGTTTTGCTAATAACTTTTCTTAACCCACTCTGATTATTAGCACATCTCCGATTCAGAATTTAACCCTTTCCGATTTTTAATGCCAAAAAGCGCGTTTGAAACAAGGATAGAGAAATGCAGCAATGCAAGTTTAACTGCTGCGTCCGACCGGACTCCCAAGCGTCCTTCAAAACTTTGACACGAGACGCTATACACACTCCGTGTCTGAACAGCGATAACAGTCGGAAAGGGTTAAATCCTGTCTGTCTCAGTGTATAAAAAAACAGGCTAATCACCGGACACGAAGTTTAACATTTACCAGTGTTGGTGAAGTTTTTTTCATTTACCGTGTTTTTTGCCATTTCAAAAACGATTGAAGTATTTTACATGTAGTAATATAAAAAACGTAACGTGTTCGAAAGTTTTTTAATCGATAAACCTGCACTTGTAATCAAGTATATTTGTTGGTTAATATAATACTGTTAGCGAATTTTATCATTAGCATCAGCAGAAAAACTACAAAAAGGGAATATTTATTCCGAAGCCAGATAATAGCTTACTAATAATCACATGAAAGCTAAGGTTTTTGTCTTCAATCCTTTTTTAAATTTTCGTTAAGTGCGAATGAAAAAGGAAAATATGCGAAATCCCACAGTAAAACCCCGACCGGAGTAACACTTTTCTCGGAAGTCTGGTTGAGTTTGAACGAATGGGTTTTTTTCTTCCATTTAAGAACCGATTTGGGAATATATATACCCAAGATAAATTTGTTTCGGGCGTCAATTGATGTCGACTTGACTTGATTGTTTGTTTCCGGTCGGCCTTTACTTAGCACTTCCACCACGCATTATTTAATTAGGAGTACGCTGTTGGGAAGATACCACTAAAGGTCGCGCTTCACGTTCATTTTATAATTGCGGTTTCACTAATAAGCGTTGAATTTTTCCAACAAATTGTTAAGTCAAAAAACAACATTTTTTATTGTTTTTTCGTGTTATTTACGCGCATATTTTGTTGTTAAAATGGTTAGTGATAGTGACTAAATTGGACGCCCTCTGGTAGCACAAGTGGGGGAAGGGAACACTTCACCAAACGTGTGTAACTACGCCCAATGTTAGGTTATTTAAAACTTTTTATAATTTTTTTATTTTCCTATTTTTATGCAAAATATCATTGTACTTCTTGTTTAAATAACATGAATTTATAAATAAATAATTTTTGCATATTTGTTCAAAATATAAGATAATTAGACGTGAATCCGGGGTTATAAAATGAAAACTTTATCAGCCTGTGGTACAATAAACATGCATAAATAATATTAAAATATTAATTTATTCTATTTAAACCGAAAAATTCAATAAAATTAGTTGAAAAAATTAAAGCATAATTAATTTACGTCAAAAAATAAATCGTATAGAAATTAGGATATATAAAAACATTATCCATAGTACGGGAGAATTTTCAAGCAGTTTTTAGTGTATATATAAAAAAACGGCAGAGGAGAATTGGTAAGGAAGAATTTTTAAGCAGTTTTTAGTGTATACGTAAAAAAAATTCGCATCCGATGGCTGAGAAGGGACACCCCCCAGACCCAGATACCCCGGTCTACATTTTGCGTCGGTTTTGCGCTGCGTAGCCGCGCAGTTGTGGCATTTCGCGCCTCAACCCTAACCAAAACACTCATGTGAGCATATCTCGCTAGCGGACCGGTTGATTTAGACGATAAATATGTCAATGTATAGCTAACAATAATTTTTAAATCAACCGTAACTTTAGCGAGATATGTTCACCCGAAATTTTCTTTCCATTCCTAATCATTATGAACAGACTTTCGTTTTTGTTTTAAATTTGATTCCATATTAGGATTATTGGTATAGTAAAACCGTGAAATAAACCCCATAATTGTACAATCACAATATTGAAAACAGAATTTAAATAGGAAATACGCAGAGTAAAACGTTTTCAGTATTCCAGTTTAAATAGTAAAATTTTTAGTTGTTTTATTTTCATAATAATTTATTATGTTTAATTTAAATAAATATTAATATAAAAAGCTACACAACGATAGAAGTAGAAAAAAAAAGAATAATAATAATTTAATTTTCCGTATAATGTAGATATGGGAAAGTAATAAATTCAATAAAAAAAATTTAATA
Organism: Microlaimidae sp. YZB2_3; assembly: GCA_030248175.1. Lineage (NCBI taxonomy): Eukaryota > Metazoa > Nematoda > Chromadorea > Desmodorida > Microlaimidae > Microlaimidae sp. YZB2_3. The sequence goes on from JASAMX010017035.1 coordinate 22,493, forward strand.
AATTCAAATTTGTTGTATGGATAAATTTTCTAAGTGGTTCCTCGTCTAAAAGCTGATTATGTTTACTTAGATTAAGTTTTTTAAGCGCAAATCTTTCCCACTCGGTCTTTTTTCCATTAAGGAATCAATAAAAATTTATCAGAGGTTTTTTCATGGCTATTAATTAAAAGTTTGCTTTGTTTCAACTATTTCAACTGTTTTGAGTGAAATATTAACATTTTGAAATTAGGTTTAAAATTTTTAAAGCTCAAAATACCTCACTTGTAGTATTATGTATTATGTTTATTTACTACTTATCTTTCAAAAATATTCTAAAAGTCCTGCTTATTGCAAATAAAATAACAAATTGTTAAGTTTTCAGGATTATTTTTTATTCGATTTCAAAACCGAATTTTGATATAACTTTGACAATCCATTTTTATAAGCAGACTTTTGTCAATTAAATTCCATTTACACTTTTAAATCTAACATTCAGAACCCATTTTTGGTACAACGCTGCCTAAACATATTATATAAAACTAAATTGAATAAGAAGAAATTTCTTATAATCTACGTGAGTCGCTGGGTACAGTATATGAACACTTTTTGTGTACAATTTCTTAAAGCCTGTGTTAAACACTGACTTCAACCGACTGTACACTAAGAAAGTTAAAAGAAAGTATGCCAAACTCTGCATGGGGACTGACGTGCACCTAAAAAAACTGGTAGGTCAGTCTGCTAAAAAATGGTTTGCATTTCCAATGTAAGATTTATACACGTATATCAATAAAACATTAATATTTCCTCATTTTGGCTTCTTAGAACAATGATTAATGCGGAAATTTCGGCCGTAAAAATTTATAATTGTCTTTCATTATAGCTTCGATCTTGATTTCTGAAGGGTTACACTTATAGAAAATTTTAAACGCTGAACTTAGGCAGCTTACTGCAGTCCTGATTTTTATATTCTTGTATTGTATATTTTTTATGTTCCTACATATTTTTATTCTAAAACAAATATATTGGTGTAGACTCAATGAAGCAAATAAATTTGGAGTCGAGAGATTTTAAACCTGTGAATGTCAAAATTTTTACGAATTGATTTATGATTTTACGTTTTCAGTTTAATACTGGTTTCCGAATTATCTCTAAAATTGTTGGGCTCTAAATTCTCTTACTTTTCACAACCGTAAATAGATATCATTATTTTTGAATGTGTATTTTTGGGTGAGATAAGAAGTCCCGGTGCCTCCAGCATATTATACATAACCAGGAGTATACATTTTTAAATGTTAGATGTGCCTAGGGTAGTATTTTTTATTTTAAGATAGATTAAAAATTCATCAAATATTGCAAAAATTTGCAATTTTCTAATGAGAACAATGCAGTTATGCAGAGTTTAAAAATTCATATTAGAAAGAGCAAGAATATATAACACAAGAGAATGTCCGACTATACACTAAATTTTTGAAAAAAATTTTGCGAGAAAAGTCGCACTTTTGAATTCGTGTGCGACTTTTCTCGCAAAAATTCGCCATTTTCAGCTAGTTTTTCCGCGCTGCGATTTTTAACACAGTGTTAGTTTTCTCGCAGTGGGGACTGCGACTTCTTTCGCACTCTATGCTGCCTTATTCGCATTGCGATTATTTTCGCACTGCGAGTCTGGCTGCGCAACAAAAAATACAGACGCTGGTAGTCATTTTCAATGGAGTAAAACATTTTGAAACTTGTTTTATTTAATTTTAAAACGTTGGAAAGTTACTTTATTTTATTAAAATAAAAAGTTTTAACATCTTAAGTTAAAAAAAAACGACTTTACTCATTTAAACACAAAATTTTCGCTCCGCTTTGTTTTTATTATTTTTTGTTGTGCAGCCCGACTCGCAGTGCAAAAATAATCGCAGTGCTAATAAAGCAGCATAAAGTGCGAAAAAAGTCGCAGTCCCCACTGCGAGAAAACTAACACTGTGTAAAAAATCGCAGCGCGGAAAAAACTTGCAGAAAATGGCGGAGTTTTGCGATAAAAGTCGCACACGAATTCGAAAGTGCGGCTTTTCTCGCAAAATTTTGGTCAAAAATTTAGTGTACAGTCGGACATTCTCTTGTGTTATATATTCTTTGTAAGAGTAACCAAACCCACCAAATTTAGTAGGTACATAATTCGACATTAAATTAATTTAAGTTAACGCTTTGTTATCATGACAGATGTCGTAAATTCATGGAATTTTTATGTAATGAAGACTTTAATTTTTCTAAGAAACCTAATCAAAACCTTAAAATCATGATCATTAACATTATTATGATATTTTTTATTTTAATGTAATGGTGTTTTCTTAAAGCGTACCCTAAGTTCTATCATTGCAAAGTTTTTGGCCCAAATAGTAACATTCATAATGAAAAATCAAATTCAATTGGTAAAATCCTTTAAAAAATTATTACACACAATGGCATAACGTTCTAATTTCTACGCTCAATTTTTTCTTCCTTCTTCGTGCGTTCAAGCGACAAACGAATTCGGCAGAACTAATGTTTTTTTTTATTTTATATAAAATATAAATAAATTATGAATAAACGGTGTCTTTAAAATAAAAAAACTACATACTCAATCAGTGAGACGTCAGTATAAAATTTGATTGTTTGTGCAGGTATTGAGACTTATTCGCAAAACCGCCCAGACCACGCGGGCATGTCATGAACATATGTATCTATGACAAGGGATGTGAGAATTTTTTTGGAAAACATAAGCAAAAATATTTGTACAAATTAAAACTTGAATATATATAATATAATTTTCGGTCGGACTTAAATTAAATTTAAAATTTAGGGCCCTGGTAGATGTTGGCTTAAGACTCTCAAATACTAAATAGCTTTTCTTTTATTTTAACTTTAAATAGCTTTTTTTGCTATTCTTTAAGAACACGCTTGAATAAACTCTATCATGATAAAGTTTGCTTTGAATTTAGGGTATGCTTTATTGATTTGGAAAATATTGTGTACTGTCCATAGTCTTGGTTCTTTATGAGTTTTATTATGTGTGACACATTTGTATTCCTTCCGTGAAAAGTTAAAGTGTAAGCGTTAATAAAAGGCTATTATCTTTTTCATTTCATTGTCCGGCCTGTGGTGTAATGGATAGCACGCCAGAGTTGACTTTGGAGGTTACAGTTTAATACCTGTATCGGCCAATTTTTCCAATAAATTTAGCTGTCTAAATTTTTTAGCGCCTGGTTATTTTCGCTTCTACTTTGGGTCGTCTCATATGATTAAGTTCGATTTTAATGATGTGTTTTTTTAAGAATGCCAACTCATTTGTTTTTTAATCTCAGCTGTTTGTTGTTGTTGTTTTTTTTTTGGTTTCCAATTTTTGAGATCAAATTTTCTAAAATAGCGCTCAAATCCTATCAAGTATCAATTATGCTTTTTTAAATATTTTTTTAAATTTGTGTTATAAATAATCGCAATAGAAGTGATTACGTATTTTGTTTGAATTTTAATTTTACATAAATATTGACAAAAACTCAAGGTTTTGTAAAACAAAAACTCGACGATCTCAAAAAGTTTAAAAATTGCTTGTTTTTTACCGATTGATTAGATACATCAAGAAAATATTAATAATATCAAAATCAAATATTTTTTGGGCAAATGGTAACGTAGCCAATTACATATACGACATCCAATTGATACATATTTCTTTTTTGTTTCATATATTTTAGGAATAATGCTCTTTTTTTAAATATATATTATTCAAGAAAATAATCAAAAACAAACGAATTAAAAAATCTTCAGCGTGGAAACCTCATGAGTATTTCGCAAAGGTTTCTTAAACCCATATAAATTAAAGAAGTATAAGAAACATAATTTGAAAAAGGATTTCAAGGATTTAATAAAAAAGATTTTTGGGGCTTATCACACGTAAGGAAAAATTTTATAAAAATCTTTAAAGGCTAATTATTTAAGGCTTTTATTTGCTTATTACATATTGTTTATATGTTTATATGTTTCAAAAAAGTCTTAGAATATTTTTGCATTTAAAATTAAATTTAAACTAAAAACAAGGGTATCATTAATAAATTAAGTAATGTTGTGACAGTTAACGAAAAATAAAATTATAGATAATTAAGCCTTTGCGATTATTTCGTCGAAAAACGCAGAAGAAAGAGAGACGCGATACACACTTCGCGTTTCAGCCCGGATCACAATCGCAAAGGGTTAATTAGGTAATTAAATACTTAGTGCAAAAATATATAATTCTATTATATTGTTTTGCTTAAAGTTGGTATATTTAAGTAGGGTAACTTAAGTAGGGTAAGTTCGGCTATCTTTTTTTATTTTATTATATAACTATTTCGTGGCTTTTTCAATCGAGCCAAGATTCAGTTCAAAAATCTAACAATAGCTATTTTGGTTATTCCAGTGCAAAATTTGAAAATTTCTGTTATAATTAAAAATCAATGGCGCTTTAACCTACTTTTCTAAAGTGGCCGAACTTAATGGCACGCACCTTAAGTTTGGCCACTAGAAAAAACTGGCTAGAAAAAACTGGCAATAACTATTGCTAAAACGAACAATAAATATTTTTAAAGGTTGCAAATTGATCCTTAGGTATTGTTCTTGTTACATATAACTTATTTTTTTCCCGTTTGCAAATTTTTCTAGTTATTAACAAGACTTTTTTAATAATTATGTCAAAACCTTAAGAAAACAAGTTTTAATAACCTTTTAACAAGTTTTAATAAAAATAAAATGTCAAAAAAAGTCAAATGAGAAAAAAAAATTCTTTATAAATACGGTGGTACGATGATATTTGAAAACAGAAAAAAACGGCAGGTTCTTTCATCTAAATTTAAAAGTGGCCAAAATTAACGGAATTTTAAAATGCGCAGTTAGTTAAATGCATTGCAAAGTGATTTTGAAGAAAATATCAAAACATAAAAATTAACAATTTAAAGCCTTAAATAGAAGATATTTTAAGGTTATATAGTGCTTCGTTCTACACTTATACAGTTTAAACACAAAGCAAAAATTTAAAAAATCACAAAAAATTTACTTTTTGTATGAAAATTTTGATGATGCAGAATAACAAAAATAAAAAACTTTTGCAAAAAATCTTTATTCAACATTCAGCCAGTTATTTTTGAACCAGTTCTTTTGTGTTTAAAAAAAAACATTTTTTTAACACTCTAAATTGGTGGCCAAACCTAAGGCCCGGCCGAACTTAAGTCAGTTACCCTACCTAACGAATTTTCAAAACAGGTATGTAGGTATTTTTTTATTTTAATGTTGGTGGTTAAGTAAGTTAAGTAGTTAAATACGTAGTTAAGCACTTATTTTTTTTGAATTTATAGCATTCATTATATCTAAAAAATCTTGAAACAAGACCCATTAATTTTATCAGGATTATATCTGATTTTTTTATCTTTAACCCTGAGACAAATAAAAATTTTAATAGATAATGTACAGATTAGATCTCAATTATGAAAAAATAAACATTCACATACATGACTGCAGCTTTAAATGTAACGCAATATGAAAACTTCTTTTAAACTTCACTAAACATCAAATTAAAAAATTACAGTACCCATTTCAATCGATAAATGCAAGTTTAAAAGGCTTTTAGACTGAAATTACCAAAAATTCATTAAAAATCCAACTATTTTTATCAAAAAAACCCAAACAAAAAACAATTAGCCGAAAATTTTTCCATAATTCCATTTTTTTCTGAGATTTAGCCATAAAAATTTTGCCATAAACAAAAAATAGTATAATTAAAATTAATAATAATTTTAATTTTTATAATCTAAAATTTTTAGTGAAAGTTCTTTAATTTCAGACAAATTTTTATTTCGCGGCAAGACACAAGCTACAGTTTTGCATTCCTTAATTTTTTAAAATTGATTCTATTATGAAACACACAAAACCAATAATCTTCTTGTTTATAATGTACCCAAGCCGTTCTTGACAAGCCTCGTGGTGTAATATTTACAAAAGGTTTATTTATAATTTAAATTTTATTCAAAGGGTTGCATCTATTTTTCTTGTTATTATACTAGAATGTAGTTGTTTTAACATAAACTTGTCGTTATGATAGTTTGTATAGGAGTTTGTATAGAATGTCCTTTTTCTATAGAAAGTTTTTTATGGGTATAAGAAGTACAAATCCGTTTGTCGTGAATTCTCTGGGTGTAAGCCGATCCCCAGTCGTCCCTATCACTTAGTAAGTCCAGGAAGAGGCTTTTAGTTCCCAAACTATACTTTCCTAGATTCCCACCCTTTTTAGTTCTAGCTTATTACAGCTAAAGTTATTTGGATTTTTTCTTAATTATTCAAAGATATTAAACTAGAAGATTTGCCCTACACAGAATTTGTCACAATTTTCCACCTTATAATAGTTTTTTCACTCGGTATTTTGTTTAAAAATGTTAATTTAAGGTTCGAGGTGTTTTGTGTATATTATGGTAAAATTATATCTGGCTGACGTCGAAAATTAATATGCATACATGTGGGGACCAATTAAAATTGTGCGGTTATGACGTTTTTTTAATAAAACCGCAGATTTTTTTTAGTTCCACTTTTTCACAAAATATACAAAAATTAACCAACTTTATCTCCTAAAAAAATGGATTTGGGTTTTAAATTGAGTAATTGAGTAAATAATTAATAAAAAACGGGTTGGGTTTTAATCTTTATACATAGACTATAGTCCATACAAAAATGTTGCGGACTGGCGACAAAACTCGAACTTTGAAATGTTATATATCCATAACGGAGATTAGAATATGTGCAGCACATATATGGGAGCATAGCTTAGACTCTTGGCTATCTTCTGAAATGGTTAAAAAAATGTTTTTCGATGAAGTCATCACTACAGTCGATGCGGTAAAAAAACCGGGTCCCAAAAAAAAACAACTTTTTTATTAGTAAGAGACAAGAAACGCCGCTTGGTATGCTGTTAAAACATACGTTTCGGAGTTTTTTCTGAAAGTTTGAGCAAAATCGGTTTGCTTAAATTATTTTTATAATGCGTTGAATGCGCGCGGATTTCGCGAATTTTTGACACGCTAATATACTTATTTATTTTGTTTTACTTCCTGCTCAAAGTGTGTACAATATTGATCATATTGTTACATATTAAATGTCCACCAATTTTTATTCCTTACTTTTGACCTAAAAATTTTTCTTTTGGGGTTGATCCCCCGGGGGCTAGGGGGGGGGGCAAACACGAGTGCCGAAAACTTTTTTCAAAATTTTTTTTCTAAACCATTAAAAATGTAAAATTTATCACATATGACAAATTTTGATATACCGTTTGTGTAAAAAAACCTAATATTACATGTAAGCTTACAATAAGCTGTTAAAAATGACAAATTTCAAATTTGGAAAAATTCCAAGCCCTATGCTGGCAGCAGCAAACCTTTCAATTAAAAAGTTTTACAAGAATAATAAACTTTAAAAGATTATTTTAAAATTTTTTAAAATTATTTTGACTTAAAATATTAGAAAATGGTCCAAATAACCCCATGAAAACGCAACATAAATTTTCGTTAAAATTCCAAAACACTTCTTTACGTCATACAAATTTTTGTTATTACGTCATAATTGGTGATTTTTATTGGCTCTTCCGCAATTAATATAACGCAATTCAGACCAAATCGCGGAATCACACGTTTTTACACAAAAAATAACATTACTTAAAAAAATTACATTGGGATATTGGCAAAATTTGAGAGACATAGTTATTAGAAATCGTTTTTGTGTTGGCAAACGGGGAAACATGTTTGCAAATAAGAAAAAACTTAAAAAAGAGCATTTTTTAGCTGCGATATTTGGCAATTTTGTAGCAGGATTTTAACTTTAAAAATATATTTTTCTAACAAAATAACCTAGAAATTCGAAAAAAATAAACTTTTAAGGCTTATTTTTTTGAAAAGTTTTTAATTCAAAGGCTTGCTGCTGCCAGCATACGGGCTTGGAATGCTTCCAAATTTTAAATTCGTCATTTTTGACAGGTTATTGTAAGCTTAATATTAAGTTTTTTTACACAAACAATATATCAAATTTCGTCATATGTAATAAATTTTACATTTTTGATAGTTTTGAAAAAAAATTTTGAAAAAAATTTTCGGCATTCGTGTTTGCTCCCCCCTAGCTCCCGGGGGTCAACCACCAAAAAAATTTTTAGGTCAAAAGTACGGAATAAAAATTGGCGGACATTTAATATATAACAATATGATCAATATTGTACACACTTCGAGCAGGAAGCAAAGCAAAATAAATAATTCGGACAGTGTATTAGCGTGGCAAAAATTCGCGAAAAATTGCGAAAACCACGCGCATTCAACGCATTATAAAAAATTTAAGCGAGCCGATTTCGCTCAAACTTTTAGAAAAATCTTAAAAAAGTATGCTTTAAATTTTATTTTTTTATAATGCGTTGAATGCGCGTGGTTTTCGCAATTTTTCGCGAATTTTTGCCACGCTAATACACTGTCCGAATTATTTATTTTGCTTTGCTTCCTGCTCGAAGTGTGTACAATATTGATCATATTGTTATATATTAAATGTCCGCCAATTTTTATTCCTTACTTTTGACCTAAAAATTTTTTTGGTGGTTGACCCCCCGGGGACTAGGGGGGGCAAAAACGAATGCCGAAAATTTTTTCAAAATTTTTTTTCAAAACTATCAAAAATGTAAAATTTATTACATATGACGAAATTTGATATATTGTTTGTGTAAAAAAACTTAATATTAAGCTTACAATAAGCTGTCAAAAATGACGAATTTAAAATTTGGAAGCATTTCAAGCCCGTATGCTGGCAGCAGCAAGCCTTTGAATTAAAAACTTTTCAAAAAAAATAAGCCTTAAAAGTTTATTTTTTTCGAATTTCTAGGTTATTTTGTTAGAAAATTATTTTTAAAGTTAAAATCCTGCTACAAAATTGCCAAATATCGCAGCTAAAAAATGCTCTTTTTTAAGTTTTTTCTTATTTGCAAACATGTTTTCCCGTTTGCCAACACAAAAACAATTTCTAATAACTATGTCTCTCAAATTTTGCCAATATCCCAATGTAATTTTTTTAAGTAATGTTATTTTTTGTGTAAAAACGAGTGATTCCGCGATTTGGTCTGAATTGCGTTATATTAATTGCGGAAGAGCCAATAAAAATCACCAATTATGACGTAATAACAAAAATTTGTTTTGGAATTTTAACGAAAATTTATGTTGCGTTTTCATGGGGTTATTTGGACCATTTTCTAACATTTTAAGTCAAAATAAATTTAAAAAAATTGTCATTTTTAACAGCTTATTGTAAGCTTACATGTAATATTAGGTTTTTTTTACACAAACGGTATATCAAAATTTGTCATATGTGATAAGTTTTACATTTTTAATGGTTTAGAAAAAAAATTTTGAAAAAAGTTTTCGGCATTCGTGTTTGCCCCCCCTAGCCCCCGGGGGATCAACCCCAAAAGAAAAATGTTTAGGTCAAAAGTAAGGAATAAAAATTGGTGGACATTTAATATATAACAATATGATCAATATTGTACACACTTTGAGCAGGAAGTAAAACAAATTAAATAAGTGTATTAGCGTGTCAAAAATTCGCGAAATCCGCGCGCATTCAACGCATTATAAAAATAATTTGAGCAAACCGATTTTACTCAAACTTTCAGAAAAAACTTCGAAACGTATGTTTTAACAGCATACCAAGCGGCGTTTCTTGTTTTTTACTAATAAAAAAGTTGTTTTTTTTTTGGGACCAGGTTTTTTTACCGCATCAACTGTAGTGATGACGTCATCGAAAAACATTTTTTTCTAACCTTTTCAGAAGATAGCCAAGAGTCTAAGCTATGCTCCCATATATGTCCTTCACATATTCTAACCTCCGTTATGGATATATAACATTTCAAAGTTCGAGTTTTGTCGCCAGTCCGCATCATTTTTGTATAGACTATAGTTCTGAATAAGCGTCTTTTACTGTACAAGAGAGGGCACAAAAAGAAAAAAATAAAATTTGAAAAAATCTTGGTTTTCTTAGTTTCTTAAGTTTGAACCTATACTTCATAAAAATTGCTACACGATGATATGTTTCACTACGTTGAAGTTCTTTAATATATTTTTGTGCTAAATAAATTTTGGATTTTTAATTAAACGTCACAATAGTTAGAAATCATCACTAAATTAGTATTTTCGTGAACAATGATTTGGAGTAAGTAAAAATAAACTTGAAATTTGTGCTTTGAAACTAATTTTAAACCTACATAGTTTTTTCTTGTTTTGATTGTAAAACTATTCAAAATTTAAAAAATTAATTTTAAAAAGTCCATTCCAAACTTTTAATTTAAGCATTTTCTGTAATTGAAACATTAAAAAACCGGGAACCAAGCGCGCCAGCAGAATCGTACCTACGAAGCGGTAAAAAAATAAAAAAACCCGAAAAATTGCTTTTGTTTTTGTAATATTAAAAAAATATTTGAGAAATTTTAAAGAGAAGGGATCGAGATTTTGAACCAATAAATATTTGAAATATTCTAAACCGTAAAATGTACTAGTCGCTCGCTGTTTCTCAATTTTCCCCACATATGATTGGCACTAGTAGTTATTGTACCCTCTTCCTACACTAAAAACCCTTATTCAGAACTACTCTTTTTAGTTCACCGTGTACTTAATGCATGCAAATTAAGCTACCTTTTTTGTAATCTTAAGTGAATTAACACTTTTTGTGAAAGCGTTAATTTACTCAAGATTACAAAAAGGCTCTTTGTGAAACAAAAAATTTAGGGGTATTATAAATTAATTAATAACTATAATTAATTAACAATAAATATAATTATTAAATAAAATATAATAATTAATAAACCACTTTCGTCGTTAAAAATTTTGAATGGTTTTGTTGTTAAATCATCGATTCAATATTGCAATTATTGACGTCAGCTACATAATATTTTATTTGCCTTTTGTACGTATGCAGTGTTCGTTGTATCTCTTTGCCGAGTATGTCTATGTTACTTGTGTGTGTGTGTGTGTGTGTGTGTGTGTGTGTGTGTGTGTGTGGGTGTGGGGTTGTGGGGGGGGGGGTGGGGGTGGGGGGGGGTGGGGGGGGGGGGGGGGTGGGGGGTGGGGTGGGGGGGGGGGGGGAGAGAGAGAGTGGAGAGAGAGGGGGGGGAGAGAGAGAGAGAGAGAGGTGTGTGTGTGTGTGTGTGTGTGTGTGTGTGTGTGTGTGTGTGTGTGTGTGTGTGTGTGTGTGTGTGTGTGTGTGTGTGTGTGTGTGTGTGTGTGTGTGTGTGTGTGTGTGTGTGTGTGTGTGTGTGTGTGTGTGTGTGTGTGCGTGTGCGTGTGCGTGTGTGTGTATGTGTGCGTGCGTGCGTGCGTCTGTGTGTGTGTGTGTGTGTGTGTGTGTGTGTGCGTGTGTGGGTGTGTGTGTGTGCGGTCGTGCGCGCGTGCGTGCGTGTGTGTGTGTGTCTTTGTGTTCGTGTGCGCACGGGTTTATAGCTGTTTGCGTCTCTATTTTTTTATTTGTCTGTCTAAAGATAAATTCTATCACATTGAAAATAGATCAGTGGAAAAATAACCACTCGTTCTTTGAGAAAATATCACGTGCAGAGAAACACATGACGCAACTAAATAACGACTAAAAACTTTTTTTAAAATTTTTCTCACTCGCGGGTTTTTGTTTATTTCTTCCTGGCGGAGAGCGGTTTCGCCTTTAATTTCAGCCTAAAAGTCTTTAGCTTTAGATCTTTTAAATTTAATTTTTTAGTTACGGAATCTTTGGAGGCAAAATCAGAGAGTTCAGAACCGTCAATCGTTTTTATACTTATTTTAAAATAAACAAATAAAACATAATAAAAACAAAAAATATTTTTTTTTGTTTTCGGCTGCTTGCACCCAGTAGAAAATAAACTAAATGTATTTTTTTATTTGTCGCGGATACTTTTTAATTTTAAGCAAATAAAAGTAAATTACGAATATTTGTTATTTAGCTTAGTAGTATGTAAAATACCTTTCCGATAACGTTATTGACCCTGGGAGAACTATAGATGTATGCTAAAAGTATATTATATTACAGCAAGAGTTTTATATTTGTTTTTTGTGGTGAAGTAACATATTCCTTAGTTGATTTATCACCGTGTATTATAGGTGGCCAACCACAATAAGGTTACGGGTGAGTCAATTTTAATTTTATTTTAATCTTCTTTTTGTTTTTCTTTTTTTTTTCTTCTTCTTCTTCTTTTCTTCTTCTTCTTCTTCTTCTTCTTCTTTCTTCTTATTATTATTATTATTATTATTTTTTTTTTATTTATTATTATTATTTTATTATTATTATTATTATTATTATTATTTATTTATTTTTTTATTTATTTATTTATTATTTATTATTATTATTATTATTATTATTATTATTATTATTATTATTATTATTATTATTATTATTATTATTATTATTATTATTATTAGTATTATTATTATTATTATTATTATTATTATTATTATTATTATTATTATTATTATTATTATTATTATTATTATTATTATTATTATTATTATTATTATTATTATTATTATTATTATTATTATTATTATCATTTTCTTTATCGGTTAGATATAAAGCTAGGTTTTTCCCATGTTGTTGGGGGGTTTCACTCCGCAATCCGAAAAGTGGTTGATAATTTGCGAAATTTAGAGATATTGTCTTACTCGTAGATAAGTATATATCAACACAGTGACACATTAAAACATGATCTGGGAGATTTTGCTCGGGCAAATATTAAAAACAATTTTTAACACAAAAGGTTAAAATGTTGCATTTAGGAAAAAATAGTTTGTTTTTGTATTTTTATAAAAATAAACTTTACCTTCAATTGTTATTAATTCCAAAAAAAGTTGAGTATTGAAATTGATAGTTAAGTATTATTTCGTTGGTTTTCGAAAATAAAAAGACTACGTATTTGCATTAGTTTGTTTGTTTTAGTATGTAGAAAATATGCCATTTTTAAATTAACTTAATATGTTTTTGCAAAATTAATATCCCGAAATAAAGAATTTTTTGTTTAAGTTTATCAATATTTAAGACAAAGTATAATAAAAAAGGCATAAAAAGTGACACCAATTTCTTTCCGATCATATTTGATTCATTATTTACATACCTTCAGTTTTGGCTTTTTAATAAAGTATAATATATAGACAAAATTAAAATAAAAAGAAATAAAACTTAGAATATGCGTTTCCATAAGTTTTTAGTTTTTTTTTAAATTTAGAATTTAATATGAAAACAAAAAAAAACATTCTTCATATTCAGCATTTAATTCAACATTAAACAGGTTTAAAATTGTTTCTGTTTTTTGGCTATTTAAGTTGATTTTTAGGTTTTGCTTAGGCTTAAAAAAAAATTTTTTCTTTAATCAGGAAATGATTTCTCCGAAGATATACAGAATTTATTTTTTCTGGTGCCGCCAAAATTTCCTTTGAGTTCTAAATTTTTATATGTTCTTAATATTTCAAACGATTAATAATTTAAATTTCTTTCTGATTAGGCTTGCTTAGGGTTCACATTTTAGTTTTATACGATCGAAATTCTAACTTTAAGTAAAACATTCAAAGGGTGTTAATTTAAAAAGTGTAGTTTTTTTTAATTCTGGACATCCCAAATGTTTGATTAGAATTACATTTATTTTTTTAGTGTTTATCACCAATTTTTGATCTGAGACCTCGAGTATTTTTTATGAATTTTTTGATTAAAACAAAAAAAACGAAATGACATAAAAAATCGATGTTGTTTTTATAATGCAAATAATTGTTACGTGATTTATAACAAGGGAGAAGATTTATTCTAGAGTAAACAACAGAATAAATCTTTCCTCTCTGTTAGAAACTTTATGCAAATTTTTCTGTATGCTTTAACAGAGGGGGGAATAAATATTCTGAGGGGGAAGATCTGTTATTATGGCGTGAACCAAAATAAATCTTCCGGGGGGGGAGATCTGTAATGGAGGAAGATCTATTCTACGACACCGGCATTTTAAATTTCTTTTTTTGCAGTAATTTTATGGAGTTTTTTTACGACTAATTTAAATAACAAATTGATCCTAATTTTGTTACATATCCTATTGCTTTAAAACTGAAAAAAGTGCCCAATTTTTAATTTTTGACAATAATTAATACAACTGTTTGTATTAAGTGGTTTTATATTAAGTAAATTACTTATACAGAAATGCCATCAGGTAGCGTTAAATCAAAAAAAAAACAAAAGTTTTTGCCAAAACACCTCGAAATCTTGATTTTGAAATAACTTGAAATGTTCCAAACAGTCTTAAATTTCTGATGATATCAAAAATATTATTTTTGATAATATTTGTAACTAGAAATTTTAATTAATTTTAGTTAAGCAAATTCTGATTTCAAAGAACCGTCAACCAATCCATTTTAATTATTTAGAATGGGTAAAACATACAATGTAACTCAAACTGAAAAATTCGTCTTAAAATTGAAAATTAAGTGCTGCTTTTTGATTTTTGTTTATATTTATAGCAATTTTTTTCGATTCTACTTATTTCTTTGCGAAATAACCGCAAATCATTCTTGTTTATTGTATTATTTTTATGATTTCTGTAAATGAAAAAATAAAAAATAAAAAAATATTATTAGAAAAGAAAATTGCAAATCGACTTATCTTTCTAAAAAAAGCAAAAAAAATTAAGGGTGACTATTTTAAATTAATATATGTTTATGGATTTTAAAAAGCAAACTACAAAAACCTTGCTTGTTAGATTTGGCGCTTCTAGACAGCCTTTCAATTTAGATTTTTTTGCTAAGCTTTATACATTTTTTTAGATCAGAGGAATATTTGCGTTTCCGGGTTTTAATTATTAGCTAATAACAAAATTTGTTAACAATATAATTGGACGGCATTCATTTATAGTACAAAAAATACTTTTCCAGCACGTCTATTTTTAGATAAACTGCATTTATTTGTTTTTTTTATTATTGATATCTAGTTTTTAGTTTATTTTAAAAAAAAGTTAAAGGAAAAAGCAATTTTAACACAGTTCTTTGCTTTCAATTATCAAATCGAAAGCAAAAAACTTGGAGTCGTAATTTTTTTAAACTTGGAGGCATAAAAATGGAAACTTGGAGCCAAAATATTTGGAAGGCAAGAAATTGGTTTAGGATTAGGTTCAAGGTTAGGCTTTGGTTTTGATATAAATTTTAGCAATTTAAAACTTTCGTTTGCGAATGCCAAATTTGGGGCTCCTAGCATCCAATTTAGCCTCGCAGACCCAGCTTTAAGTTTCCTCAAGTTTATTAAAACAATATTTTAATAGATCTAGGTTTTAGGAAACATTTAGAGACTTAAAAACTCATTTTTTGTTTTTCCAATTATTTTTTAGGCTTTGGAAATTAACTCTATTTTAAATGTAAGGTGTTTTCAGAATCGTAAGAAAAAGCGCGTTACAATTTTAAGGACCCTCAAATAGTGGGCATTATTCGTGATTTGAGGCTATAGGTTATGTTAGGCATCAACGTCGGAGGAGCTAAAAATTAAAGATTTCCACGTTCATGAGAGATAATCTTTTTCTTAAGCACTCATTGGCTGCAAGTGATTTTTGTGAGATCTTAAACATGAACAGCTTAGGTTTAAATAGCAGGGTTTTGACCATCGTGAAACTGAAGGTCGACGCAAAATCATCGGAGATTAGAGTTTTAATTTGGGAATTGACTTTGACTTCGGTTTTAATTTTGGTGTAGTTTTCCGCTTTCAGCTACAAGTTCCTTACTTGCAACTCCAAGTTCCGCATATATGACTCGTATTTTAACCACCATGTTCCGTCTTTTCCAAGTTCTTAAATTTTTTAAGGGAATAAAATCAATTTTATCCTGAGCCATTAGATCTTAGATCTATTCATTTAATACATTTTTGAGTTATCAGACACATAAATATTTAGAGAATTTGTCATTGAATCTCGTATCTATGTTTTTATCTATGTTTTATATAAACTGTTTTTAAAAAGTAATATTGAAGACTTTTTATAATAATAATTAATTTTATCAAAAAAATACAATAATCTCTTGGAAAATATGTGGACTGAAAACGTTTAAAGATGAGCATATCTCGCTAATTGTCTGATCTAACTGAACGAAAACGGTATTAATGTACAGATTTTAGTGTTAACTAATACCTTATCGTATAAAGTAGTTATCGGTTTTTTATTCGTGAAATATGAAATATGGGTTTTTAGAGCCTCAAGCAAGGAAGTAAGAGCCATCCAAAATTTAGGGAACTTGGAGCTACGAGGAATGGGAACTTAGAGCCTTTAAGAAATCGAAGTCCTTAAATATTTTTAAACAAAAAAATGTGTCTTTCCTTTTTTTTCGTTAAGATTGCACATCGACGTTTTGTTGTGATTTTTTTAAAGTTTATAATTTATTTTTGGTGCATTTTATAACATGTATTACAATATTTTAATGTAAATATGCAGGTGCCAGCTTTGGTAATATTTTTTTGCTGATTTGCTTTTCCTCGTTGTAGTGATTTTTTGTGTGAAATAAGAAAAAAATGGTTTGGGGTTAGATTAAGGCTTCGCTTAAGCTTAAGTAAACGTTTTAGCAATTTTTACTTCCGACTCCAATTCCCATTTTTAGGCTCCAAGTTCCCTATTTTTGGCCTCAAGTTCCAGCTTCAAATTCCCTTGGCTCCATCGACCCTAAATCGTGAAATATGGCCACTTAGAAATTTTTTACCGGCTCACAGTATTTTTGTATTTTTGTTAAAACTAATTTTTTTTAATTTTTCATCGTAAACGAAATTATTTCGTTTTAAATTAAAATGCATTTACTATTTTTATCAATAATAAGGTGTTTTTTATAAGTTTATTATCGATTGATATAAGTTTTATATCCTGCCTTAAAATATCTTGCATTGCGTAGATTTTTTTTAAAATTTTTCTGTATGGAAACACACAAACAAACATAGTTTAAATTTGCAAATAAATACAAATTACCTTGTTAATAAAATGTTATTACTTAAAAAATGAATTTGCATATTAAAAAATGGGCATACGTTAGGGTAATTTCCCACATGTTTGCTATACTTTTTTTAATTACATACATAGTTCTAGTGTGGTGTAAAAAACAGTTGAAGAATACAAAAAGTACAACTAGATTTTTGTAAAATATTAATATAAAATATCTAAATAACCTTCATTTTAAATAAAGAAATTACAACACGAGGGTTTTAAACGGCATACCAATAAGTTGATATTTACACAAAATAATTTTAACTGAAATCTAACCGCTAATGATGTTTACCAAGTTTGCGTATAAATAATACACTCTATTAATAATTGATGATGTTTTTTGCGTTAGTTTATTGCTTTTAAACCTCCAAATTTACCAACACTTATTCATTTTACAAATCTTATGCTTTTTTATTTCGACAAAACAAAAATTCGTCAAAAATTGTATATTTTTTGAATTAAATTTGTTAATATTTATTAATGCTATAATCGAATCTTTAAAATAAATATCAAAAAATTTATATTTATTTTTAAAATTCTACATAATAGAACAAAAAAGGTTAATTTAATTCGAACGATATAGAAAAAAATATGTGGAATAACTGAAAAAAAGGAAATAAAAAAACAATGCCACAAATAAAAATCTGTGATGACAGCAAAATCCAGATTTTTAACGATCTTAACCAATATTACTTATTGCCTGTTTTATCCTGGTATTATTCTTTATTATTCAGTATAAATCTGAATTTTTTGTAAAAAACAACCATATATATGAAAATGTGGCGATTTTGTGAGCAGAATTTTTTGAATTTTTCTTCGATTTGAGTATAAAAAATTATTACAGAATATGATGTTGTTATTAGTTTTTTAATGTAAACTATTTGGAACTCATTATTTATTACCTAAAACTTGAAAATAAAATAGATGAACACCTAAAAAATTAGTGCTATTTTTTATAGTTTTCCTTTTTGTTGACTAATTGCAGACAAATTTTGCCATTAAAAAGCAACAAAAGTTTTATTACCGCAATTTATTTTTCGTTAAAACAAATTTAGTTAATAAAAGTTTAAACGTTTTCTTATTAATTTTCTTTAAAATTTATAACCAATAGAACAGACGGACATTATTAATAGGATACCAATGGTTCGTTATTTTTGAAAAATTTTTTTCAACAAATATTTTATATTTATTTTTTATACAAAGTGCCTTAACATTAGGGATACAGCGTGTTCTACATTTTAATATCATTCTCCGGAGATCTGGAGCTCTGGCCTTAAAAATATATTTTATATTATTTAAATCTTATATTTTCTTAATTTTTTTTCGAATTTTTAGGAGCATTTTTATGGTTTATACTAATTTTTGAAAAAATCTAGTGTACAAAATAATTTGACAAAATAATCTATGGCATTACTTTTATATTGTTCACAAATAAGTGAAAAAATAGGGCGGAGCTCGGGAGCTTGGAAACCACGGGTCAAAATGTTAATTTAACTTACGAGAGTTTTGTGCAAAAAAATATTTTTTTTAGTTGACGGCTCCTGGTGGCATTTGTGGAAGCAATTATATTAAATACCTTCTTTTTTTAATGTTTAGTCTCTAGAGAAAGTTATATCAAATTTGACAACGTGTTTTAAATTATTAATTAGCTGAGTAACTTTTATTTAGCATGTTTTTTTAAATTGGCTACCTATCATCGTAAAACTGCATAAACCTTGCATAGATCTGAATTATTTTCGTGCATTGTTTATCATTGAGCAGTAAACTGTGGAAATGAGCTTCCAAACAATATTTTATCAACTTGTACTATCAAATTTTAAACACTATAAAATGATAATTATTAAAAATAAGTTTTAAAATTTTATAAAATTTAAAAAAAATAATAGATACCTAAAATAGTAATAACCGTGGTGCGTGACTCATGGGTGTTTTCTTCTCTCGTTCTGTTTTTTGTGAATCACGTTACTTTCTGAAAAAATTTTGCTTATGTGATAGATTTTTTGAAACTGATTTTCTAAGTTTTGGTTGGTTTTAGTTTTAGTTTTTATTATTAAATTGTTGTATATTGTAATTTATATGGTTTGTTATCACTTTATGTAAATATTTCAAAATATGTGTGATTAATTTTTTTTTAATAAATAAAGCTTATTTATCTATTTATCTAATTCAAAACACTTAAATTGATGGAAACTAATACAATTTTTTTTATTCATGTTTTTCTATTTGTTTTACATAAAAAACCAAAAATTACGTATTTATGACAGGGAATTTCAATGAGTTGGCCATATTAAATTTTTTAAAATTTATTTCCTTTACGTTTACGAATTATAAGTATTATGACAGAGGTGTGCCGAACAAGCAAGCGGGAGCAAAAATTTTCTTGTCGTTATTTTTATGTTTATCATTAGCATTATTTTGAAATTTTAATCGCTGTTCAAGTTGGAACTTCATTTAAACAGTTTATTGGACTATAATTAGTTTAAACATAATTATAGGTTAGAACTAAAAATTAAAATACACATGCTTAAACTTTAAAATATATGCCTTAAAATAAACTTATTTGGATAAGTTTAATTAATAAAACCAAAAATATAAAATGCAATATTAAAAAATAATTGTGTTTTTCATATCAATAAATAAAGTAAGGGCTTTTTGGACTTTTTTCGTTCTGACTCAAATCAACGTGTAATTTCGGTAATTTACTCCACGTTAAATGGTATAATATGTATAGATAGATACTGCACTAATAATGCATGCTTTTTTTCTTGGACCCAGGCCAGTAGTAATTGTTAAGGTCATTTCGCTAACGCTTGGCAGTTAACAATTGGATTTTTGTTTAGTATAAAGCACTAAAACTAATCAGCACGCTGTTTATATGAACTGGTTTTTTTTTGTAAATTTCTTTAGGCATTTTTAACACAAAAACATTGATAAGTGATCTGCAAACGGTTTGCCACTATTGTGTAATTCATTTGATGCACACTAAAAAATACGAAAAGCTACGATTAAAACAAATTTTTAAAAATTTCAATTAAATTTTAATTTAAACTTTAAAATTTTAAGAAATCAAAATTTATATTTGTGTTTTTCTGCTTCTAAATTGCTAAGCGATAAAAAAACAAAGAAGCTTTAGCACATAATTCAATTTCTTAATTTAAAATACTTTGTTTTTTTAAATACAAAAACGTCTGATTTTTTTAAAATGATTTATAATGGGTTGGAAAATAAATAAAAACAAAATAAATGTGTTTTGTAAAGAAACTTGTTAGTTTTCGTCTTTAGTGTTTTTGCTTTTTCTTTTATTTGCTTGTAAAGTTATATCAATCAGTGAATTGACGTTTAAGGTCCCTACAAACAGAAATGATTTATAATAGGTTGAAAATAAATAAAAACAAAACAAACGTGTTTTGCGAAGAAACTTGTTAGTTTTCGTCTCAATTGTACTGTTGGCCTCTTTTTTGCCTTTTCTTTCATTTGCTTGTAAATTAATATTTTAAAGCTCTTCCAAATAGTTTTCTTAGGCATGGAAAATCGCGATTTTTGGCCTACGAGATCTTGTGAAATATAACATTGCGATTTTAAATATATAATATGGATGTTAATAAGGCGAAAAAATTACGATTATAAACCATACATGGGCAAGTTGGTCCGGAGTGGGGGGGGTTACAACCTGAATTAGGGGGGTTAAAATCTAAGAAAAGCATTTTACACATATCGTTTTTATTCTGGAATGCATTTTACCCATATCTTTTTACGTGTTGGATGTGCGCCGCCAAATCTGCCGTCAAATTGCCGCCAAACCGCCGCCAAACTGCCGCCATTTAGAAAATAAGGCGTTAAGATAAAAAAAAATTATAATAAGACGGTTTTAACTAATTCATAGTTTATTTTTCTAACTTTAAAGTTTAAAAAAAATGTGTTATGAATATAAACTTGGTTTTACTCGACTTTTTTTACTCGACTTTTTTTAGCTTAAGTTTACGCGTTACTAAGCCTAAGCAAAGCCTAAAAAACAACCTAAACTTTCTTCGCGCAGCTATTTGTTAAAGTTTAAGTTGTTTTTAAGGCTTCGCTTAGCCTTAGAAACACTTAGGCTTAACCTTGAAAAAAAGTCAAGTAAAAAAAGTCGGGTGAAGCCGAGTTAGCTTATATTGCGCGCTAAAAAATTTGCGCGGCGCACGCTGAAAATTGGTAACTGCTTTTATATTGATAGCTATGCTGCTGGAGCGAAATGCCTCACGGCGCAATAAATAGGCTATATCTGCTCAGCTACTTTCTAAAAATGAGATCTCCGTGAAAAAAAAACAACTCGGTTTTGTTTTCAATTTTTTTGTAAAGTAAAAAAAAGATTAACAGTTTTTTTTGTACTATAAAAAATTGTTTAAAGATGTAAATATGAGATTAACATTATTTAATTACATATAACTAAGTTAAAACCTTAGTTTTTAAATGGCGGCGGTTTGGCGGCTAATTGGCGGCAGTTTGGCGGCGCACATCCAACACGTTTTTTTTTTGATTTTCAAGAAAAATAGGTAAAAATGCTAATTTTAGGTCAAAAGCTCTTTTTATGGCATTTTTGAGCTTTTTATTACTTAAAACATTTATTTTGACCTCAAAACTTAAGTTTGGAAGCAGTTAGAAGTCATTTTAAAGACATTTTTTTCTTTATTTTTTCAAAATTGGGGGGTTAACTATTTCTCCCGCCCCCCACTTCTGAGTGGGGGAGAATAAACCCCCATCTCAGAATTTGGGGGGGGGGGTTAACAGCCCTCAAACCCACCGTGCCCATCTATGTTATAAACTGTACATTGCTAATATCGATGAAAAAAACATTTGATAAAAAAAATAATTGATAATAAAAGTTAAATTGCAAAAAAAAGTTTAACCACAAAAATAACCAAAAATATTTACTACACAGCATTCGCTTGCATAAACACTTTAAAAGTTTTAAAAAAGTTACAAAGAGCACCTAAAACTTGGTTCCCATTTGAATTTAAGATCGATTAAGCCGAGGAAAATAGGAGCCAAAAAAAGGAACTTGGAGCCGGAAGTGGAAAATTCGGAGCCGCAAAATAGAAATTTAGACCCATAATTCAAATTTGTTACAACTTATAAAGAGGGGAAGAAAATTTGGACAAAAAATTATGACTAATTCGGCTCTGCGGAAAATGAGCGCCGGCGTTTTATTTTCGCCGTCCTATTTTATCCGTTTTCTTTTCTTTCGGGCGTCTCTTTATTTTACAAACGCCTGGGTATAAATTTGAATTGATAGTCTTTCATATAGTGGGTGGGGTCTTCTTCCTTGTTTTGGGCTTGTAGGCCGTATATATAGTAGCGACGGGGGAGTACTGCTTTTTAACGTTTTTCCCTCCTCCTTCCGCGCCCTGGTTTGAAAATCTCGGACGCTTCATAGTTTCTTCGGGAGGGGATTAAGCCTCTCCGGTCCACTTTTTCCAAACTCACACCCTCGTATATTTTTCCACAATCTTGATTAGCCGTTTGGATTCCGGAGAAAAGCTGGAAAAAGCCGCGCTTCCCACTGAGACCGTTTTTGGCAAACACTAAATTCCACCGACTCCGACTCCGACTCAAATTTCTGCAAATTATATATTGATGTGCAGGTTAAGCTTAGGCTTAGGCTTAGAATAAAATTTGCATAATATTAAAAATTACGGTAGATTACGGTAGATTTTGAACAAAGTCGGAGTCGGAGTCGGTGGAATTTAGTGTTTGCCCGTTTTTGTTAAATTTTTTTTCTCCATCTACCTTATGGAAATGCGAAAGAATGTTTGAGAATAAAACTGTAAGGCTGAAATAATATTGCGCGTTAATAAAAAAAACTAAATAGACTTATTATGCTTAGTCATTTTTTGTACGTTATAATCACATCCGTTGTGTTGATGTTTCATAAGTAAGACGCCATATATATGCATGTTAATAAGTAAAGTCAGCGGGTGATGGTGCATTGGAATCGTCAGTCAATGAAGTACGGTGCTTGAAAATGTCAAACACAAGTCCTGTATAGCCCTTTTTTAAACACAAAAAGCTAAAAATGACAAATGTTTGGCATTTTTTCTGTTAAAAAAATTATTAGGTTTAGTATTTCTGAACTTATTATTATGCTTTAGTAGTTACTACAAGATTATTTCAATTTGAGTGCAAATATTCCCTATTGAAAACCACGTTTTAAGGAAAATAAAACAAAAAAAAGTATTACGATGCTCAAAATTCTACGATTTGAACAAGAATCAAGATTTCCCCAGAGTTATGACGTTATAGAATCACTTTCAGCCAATGAACGCCGGGAAAAAATTGATCTCTAATAAACGTAGAAAACTCCAAGTTTTAGCTCCTCCCACTCTCATTTCCACAAAGCAAAACACGTAGCCGAAAATCACGAACAGAACGCGCCATTTGAGGGTTCTTAAGATTCCAACGTGTATATTTTGTTAATACAACTGCAAGTTTAATGGAAATGAACAATTTTTACTATAGACTAAAGGTAAACCCAACGTGGCTACAACAGTTGTTCGTTAGACTAAAAAATGCCCCCATTAAGTAACCATTCATATCACGAGAATCTGACGTCACTTTTTCAGCCAATAAAGATTCGATTTTATACGGAGTATTTTTTTTTTGATAAAGTGACGTCAGATTCTCGTGATTTGAGTGGTTACTTAATGGAGGGAATTTTTTAATCCAATGAACAACTGTTGCAGCCACGTTGGGTTTAGCTTTAAGTTCATTATGTTGTACCATTGCTATTTTTATAATTACTTCTATTAAAAATAAAAGTTTAAAAACACGGTTAACTCAGTTTTTAAATTCTTAATTAAAAGTTAGAATCATTATGCAAATGATAGATTATCAAAAACAACCAATATACAGGTTCAACGAGAATATTATAAATTTTAATTCAGATAAGTTGGGTGTCTGTCTGTTCATTATTAAATCTCAGAATATGAACTTTTAACAAAATCTCAAAATATGAACTTTTTATATAATGTACCGAAAATAATGGTTACAACTGAAAATACCATGATCGTTGATTTTTTTTGTGTATTCAGGTCTGTAGTCCGATTTCCAACTACTAACAAAACCATTTATAATAAAAAATAAGATACTTAGAACAAACCGCTTGAAAAAAAGATGTCATTTAAATGGTACTTCCAAAACACGATTTTATTATACTTTTTTTCAAGCGGTTTGCTCTAAGCGTTTTATTTTTCCTTTATTTAATATATTTTTGATATTAGACTGTAGGATGTTAGTCTTTTAAAGAAATAAGTCATATTTTTTTATTTATACACGTATGTTAATAATTAATTATTGTAACACGTATATGTTTTTGACACGTATTATGTTTTTAATGAGCAGGTGTTGTTTGTCTCTGCTAAAACATTATTAGTCAAATAAGGCTATTCAATTTAATAAGTTATACCAAAAATATATAATAAAGGAAAAATGAGACACTCTCTTAACTTTGTTTGCACTTTTTTCACTAAAACCTTTGCAAATTTTACAAAAACGTGACTTTCTAATGGGACAAGAAACTTGTTTGTAAAATTTACAAACTGTTCTGGAAAACTTTAAAAACATGTCTCCGGAGGGAATCGAACCTTAGACTTTTGCATGCAAGTCCCGGACTCTAACCACTAGGCCAAATGGAGAACTAAAGAATATGCAAAAATGAGGCCTTATAAACAATAGTTTTTTTCGTAAAAGTTTACAAACAACCTATAAAATTTTTACTAAGTCTGATTTATTTGTACATGACTTTTCGCAAACAAAATTAAGAGAGCACTTAGAACAAACTGCTTGTAAAAAACGGTCCCATTTAAATGGGACCTGGTCCCATTTAAATGGGACCTTTGGATTTTGGTCCCATTTAAATGGGATCCCATTTAAATAGGTCCCATTTAAATAGGTCCCATTTAAATGGGACTTATTTAAATGGGATCCCATTTAAATGGGATCCCATTTAAATGGGACCTAATTAAATGGGATCCCATTTAAATGGGATCCCATTTAAATGGGACCTATTTAAATGGGATCCCATTTAAATGGGATCACATTAATTGGGATCCCATTTAAATAAGTCCCATTTAAATGGGACC
This sequence comes from Microlaimidae sp. YZB2_3, assembly GCA_030248175.1. Classification (NCBI taxonomy): domain Eukaryota; kingdom Metazoa; phylum Nematoda; class Chromadorea; order Desmodorida; family Microlaimidae; species Microlaimidae sp. YZB2_3. Next base: position 47,603 of record JASAMX010017035.1, read on the forward strand.
TATTTAAATGGGATCCCATTTAAATGGGACCAAAATCGAAAAGTCCCATTTAAATGGGACCAGGTCCCATTTAAATGGGACCTTTTTTTACAAGCAGTTTGTTCTAAGTGTCTCATTTTTCCTTTATTATATATTTTTGGTTATACCCGTGTTAGTTAAAAAGAGCCCACTGATTATTTTGTTATTTTACCCGTTCGATAGAATTTTTTTGGAGATAGATATGTCGTTCCTTGAGACCTGACTGAAAGCATTTGCTTTTTAATTTTTTTCAATCAAAAACTTTCTTATTTCAGTTGTTTGTTTTGGATTTTATTCATTCATTCATTCATTCATCCATTTATTTATTACTTCATAGCAGTTGTATTTAAAACAATTCACAGTTTTCGGGCTTTAACCCAAATACAATTAAAGATACAACAACTTCAGAACTTTATTCCGACGTTTTATTAATAGCTGTTTTATCTTCCATTTTATTTGGTGGGGTTAAAGCACGCTAAACCTTACTAATGTAATTGGGAAATGGAACCCCGAAAGTCATAGTAAAAACTCTTATATTAAAAATAATTTTTTTTAATTTTTGCTATTGGGTCACTTCCTCAGTCAGGCTTAACATACGGACGGTTATAGCTGACTTACTCACAAAACTAAATCCCATTTCGCGAAGAAAAACATTTCGGATTAAATTAATAACAAGAAGAAACAAGTTCATTTAGGATTAAATTAATAACAACAAGTTCATTTTTTTTTAAAAAACCAACACAGCACGTGTAACAGCGCTGATTAAATCAGTATTTTTAATTTCGATTTTAGGCAGTTGGTTAATTTAACCTATTGCTTATCAATATTGACACCCGGCTTGCTACTGAAATATTCGAATCGCTGATGTCTGCTCTTTCTTGCGCTTTCAACTTCGAGCACTTTAAACAAGTGGCACTCAAACGGCGTTTGAAGTGCAAATAGATGTTTTGTAGTAAATACGTGAGAGTCTTTAATTAGCATGAGGCCCTATTTTTAGCTTGGTTAATTAAAGCATAGAGAATTTAAATTTAAAAAAAAGTATTGGTGAAGAAACATTTTTCAAAAAACACGCGAAGTGAATTAATTTCACGTATGAATGGGACAGTCTAGCCTTTTTATTTACTTATAGTCTTCTAGCTTTGGCAAAAACAAAAATACATAAAAAAAGTTAATTAGAGCTCTAAAAAAGACCAACTCCGCGTAGAAGAAACTCTGCCTTATTATAAAATACAGCATTAACTGAAAAAAAAAATATTCCCCAAAATTACGATAAAAAATATCACAAAATGTTTTTTTGCATCAGTTGTTATAATCGATTGATTATATTTTCCCCTTTGTAATTCAAAACCGAGACCTAGTTATCGTTAATCTGTATAATTTCTAAATAAAACCGAAAATTTTTACAGTTTCTTACAAAAATAAAAGGATTATACGTAAATTTACACTAATTAGTACCAACCTTTTCATGCGTTTGAATTTGTTTACAAAAACGGTTTATATTAGGGTAACTGACTTAATTTCGGCCACGCCTTAATTTCGGCCACCAATTTAGGGTGTTAGAAAATTGGCTTATTTTTAAAACACAAAAAAACTAGCACAAAAGTAACTGGATTAATGTTGAATAAAATGTTTTTGCAAAAGTTTTTTATTTTTGTTAGTCTACATTATCAACATTTTCATACAAAAAGTGAATTTTTTATGATTTTCCTAATTTTTGCTTTGTGTTTAAACTGCATCAAATTTAGAACGAAGCAATATATAACCTTAAAATATCTTCTATTTAAGGCTCAAAGTTGTTAATTTTCATGTTTTGATATTTTCTTCAAAATCATTTTGCAAAGCGTTTAACTAACTGCGCATTTTAAGATTCCGTTAATTTCGGCCACCTGAAAATTTAGGTGAAAGAACCTGCCGTTTTTTGCTGTTTTTAAATATCATTGTACTACCGTATTTATAAAGAATTTTTTTTGCTCGTTTGACTTTGTTTTGACGTTTTTTAAGCCAAAAATAAAAATTGAACAAAAAATACAAATTATTAAAACTTGTTTTTTAAGGTTTTGACATAATTATTTAAAGTCTTGCTAATAACTATTAAAGTTTGAAAACGGTAAAAATTAAGTTATATGTACCAAGAACAATATCTAAGAGTAAATTTGCAACCTTTAGAAATTTTTATTATTCGTTTAAGCAATAGTTATGGCCAGTTTTTTGTAGGTGGCCGAAATAAATGGCACGCGCCTTAATTTCGGCCACTATAAAAAGAAGACTTTAAATCTCCACTGATCTTTAAGTGTAACAGAAATTTTAAAATTTTGCACTGGAATTACAAATATAGCTATTGTTTGATTTTTAAGCCAAATTTTGGTTTGATTGAAAAAGCCAGAAAAAACTTATTCAAAAAAAATAAAAAAGGTGGCCGAAATTAAGTCAGTTACCCTATACGGTTTTTATTTTCTTTCTTTGTATGCAATATATGCCATGTTTTTTTGCAAGTACATTGAAATTCAGTAATTCTTTATGTAATTTTTTTACATCGTTTTCCAGCAAAATTTAATACACGCAGCCAATAGTTTTTAGCGCGCCCTTTTTAAAAGGTCAGTTTACTCCCTCATTTCGGCGTCGTACCCCGATTATGCCGAAGTTCCGCGTATAAATCACAGCTCCAAAGTGGATTTGAGTCGGACGGCGTGACGCTTTTTCTCGAAGCCGCGGCAGTGAAAGCGTTCCGCGGGGAGAAACCCGTTTTTCCTATACGAATGTCAGATGGTTTTTTCGGTTGGGAAAAAAGCAATTTCTCGGGCGCCGATACGGAAACTTTCATCTAGGTCGGGTTCGGACTCGGTTACCAAGGGACGGGTTCGAATGGGCACGTCCCACAAAACCCCGAGGACGGTTTCGGGACTGGAAAAATTTATCAGTCGCGGGGGAGCGGTTTTTTTTCGCGGAAAACGCGGGCGGGAATATTGTTCGGTCGCCAACCCGTAGTTCCGATGTTTCACGAGGAAAAGAAGCTGAAATTGTTTTTCCGCCCGGGCTTCCGATCCGACCCGCCGCCCTCGTTCGTTATTTTTCCGCGGCGATAAAGCCGTTAGCTTCATCTGTCGCTGGGGCTCGGTTCCTTTTTTTCTTCCACTCTCTGCCAAAACGCTTTTCTTCCCGCGTGCGCAACAAAAACACGCCGCTTATCTTATTCGAACGGGCCGACCCGCGGACGGCAAAGGAAATAACCCCTTGTTTTTTCGAATTTAACCCGGAAAAAACGAAGACTGGACGATGGCGTATAGAAACTTTAAAGTACGCCTAGATGGAGTTTGTCAAAAAGTTGCGAATTGCCGACAAGACAAAAATTTAAAGCAAATTAAACCGATCTGTCAGCCGTTTGACGATGGTCGATCGTTTAAAAAAAACTAAAGGTCCTTTATCTCCGCGCGGTAATTTATAGGAGCATGCAAATTTTTGAGCCCAAAGCGAACCGCGGAGGGTTTTTAGAATTGCCATCCCGGAATCATTTGTCATAGTCGCTTTTCCCCCCAGTTCTTTTGTCTCTGTAGACGTTTTTCCCCTTTTCTTTTTGCGATTTACAAGCTCCCCCCCCGCTCCCCTTTAGAACAGATAGCGAAGTACAGCAGGCCGAAATGCGCAATATCCTCTATCTTACCTGCAATTAAGCTACTTTTCGAATAAATTACTGGCGCATTTCCGACGTCATTTTACAATTTTTTTAATATTCGTCGTTACTCTGACACAATGAGTCAGAAGCGTCGTAAAATACTCGCGACTGTGACTCTTTTTATATCTTGATACACAATTAATATAAACAAAATAAGTCAGAGTCACATTAATTTTATTTTGATTGTGACTCATTGTGTTAGAGTAACGACGTATTAAACGCGGCGGCGTTTATTGGACTCACTTAAGTACTCTTGATAACTGCTTTTGATTTAATTCAGTTGAAAAGAATTAAAGATATTTTAATCGTTAAAAAAATTTTTTAATGATGTAGTTAATCTGGAATGAAAGGCAAATTTTTGCTTGGAAATCGAAGAATAAACTTTTTAGTTTACAGTAAAAACTGAAAGTAACCATAATATCAAGAATATGTAACACAAGTAAGTGTCCGAGTGTGCACTAAATTTCTCGAGTAAAATTTTGCTTTTGACTAAAAGTCGACCTTTGGCGACTTTTCCAACATCCGCCATTTTATGCTAGTTTTTGCGCGTAGCCGTTTTTAACGCAGTGTTAGTTTCTTGTGAAAAATTGCAATTTTATTTGTACTCAAAGCTGGGTTTTTTTCGCACAAAAGACAATTTGGGAATGCGCGACCTTTCTAGCAAAATTTTGCTCAGAAATTATGAATACAGTAATAATTATTAATACAGTAACTCATTCTCTTGTGTTGTATATTTTTGTTAATGTTATTAATAGTAAAAAACGAGCGAACGCAATACAGGGGCCTATTTTATAGAAATTCCCTGTAATTAATTTACATCTGTAAATTAATAAACGCATATTTTTCTTTTATATTTTTAATATTATATTAATAATTAATTAAAAAGTATATTAATTAAAAAGTATATTAATAAAATTGCGTTCAGAATCTAAAAAATTACAAATTTATAAATTCCGTAAATTTCACAGTTTATGTACGCATTTTTTTAATAACAATATAGGAAGAAATCAAATGAGTTTTTTGATTTACAATTACAGAGATCTTTATAGAATAGGCCTCAAGAATTGGTATCGTAATTATAAGAATTTATGTATGTTTGCTATTAATAAATGCCAACAACTCAGATATTTTTATGTTTCCAACTGTTAAAACTATAGTGTAGTTTTAACAATTTTCTATGATCCTTGAAACGTAACAGGTTTTAATTAATGTATTTATGTTTTATAACTACATACGTTCATCTAAAATTTTTTCTATTATTAAAAACTTGTACTTTTTGGTTAATATGCTGATTTTATAACGTTTTTATAAAATATAAAAATCCTTCCTTGAAAAAATTAATGTCAGTATATGTGTACTGTTCATTATAAGTATATTGTTTTTTTATATCCTTTTTTATCAAAATAAATATTGTTATCTTAAAAATAATGCGAATATCACGTTATTATTTTTAATGCCTACGTAGCTCTGCTCGATTTAGTTGTTGCTAAGCATTAAGCACATTGTTTTTTGTAATATTTTTCATCATTAATCTAATAAGTCTAATAGATTTAATATCTTTAAGATTAAGTTGTTTTTTTAATTAGTTTGAAACTAGCGCTAAAATAATTTAAAACTATAATGTTGATATCTGTGGAACAGGATTTTTTCCAAAAATTCAGCGTTAGTTTTATATTTTATTTATTTTCCGATTAATTCCTTTTGAATAAGTTTACCTATTTTAGGATATAGTATTATGTTACGTTTTTTGCTTAGATTATTTAGCTGGTTAGAAGTAGAATATTTAATAGTATTTTTTGCTCAAGTAAAAAAAGTTTTAGTTTAATTCATGAGCTTCATTGTAGGTTTAATTGTTTCGTTCCGTTAGAAATCTCTCCTAATAATTATTTTTTATTATGAAAGATCTTTATTTGCTATTTAAGTACGCATTAGTAACATTTTAATAAATTAATTTAGCTTCATTGCGTAATTTTATTTTAAATTTTGTGATTTTCACTTGCTTTAAAAGTTTTGCAATTCTCACAAAACATTAGTTGTTTAGCTAAATGATTTGACGTTTTTCTTACATTTGTGATTGTGCTGTGTTGCGCGTATTATAAAAAATGTATTCTAAAAAACGATAGACTTTATCAAAAATATATCTTGCACGTAATAAAAATTGAAGTCATCACAACTCTTCATTGGAAAGTTATATATTTAGAAGAAACTTATATATGAATTTAGCAATTTTGATACATGTAGTATGGAACATAATAGAATGTTTTAATGATGTTTCCTAACCATTTTCAACCGTTTTTGATTATTTGACCGAAAATTTACGTCTGAAACGCAAATAAGAAGAGCGTCGCGATCAGAGTCAGAAAGAGTTAAGGGAAACTTGAAGCCCTATTGTTTTAAATTATACATTTTAGAAGATAACGTTGTTTTACCGTTTAAGCTTGATCTTAGAGTTTAGGCAAAGATCTGCTTAATACTCTAGTAAAGCTTAAATTGTACTGTCTAAAATTGCTTTTATATGACTTCAATTTCTATCTATTATGTAATCAAACACCTCAAAATTTTTTTAGCTCTAAAATGTCATATGGTATTCGTGATCACGCCATATATGTTTTGCTCCGTGGGATTGGTTGTCGGAGGAGCAGCAGCAAAACAGGGCTTCAAAATGAAGGTGGGAATATGGATAAAAGAATGTCGCGCGGGCGGGTTATTAGAAAGGCGCGGGCCGGTTATTAGACATAAATGCGGGCGTCCCTTTATGCGCGCGGTGTCCTTTGATGCGCAGGGGATTCCTTCCGTTTAAAACAATGGATTTTGACCAGGGTGAATATTTTTCAACACTGCAGATTTTCGATGACAAAACCTTTCATTTACTATTATTAATGGTACGGGGTCTTTAGAGCCGCAAGTAGGGAACTTGGAGCCGCCGGAAAAAATTTTCACCTTTTTTTAGACTTCGCTTGGGCTTAGATATAGGTTTTATTGATTTTTATTTTGGGCTCCAAGTTCCCTGGGCTCCATCGAGCCTAAACCTTAATAATGTTCCTACCGTCCAATATCTTGCTCCGGACCTCCGACCATTTTTAAAAACTGAGGGGGCTCCGGTGGTCCGCCCTTAATTAAGTGATTTAAAGCTATTTAAGCTTGAAATACGTTTTAAACTACTCTATATTTGTTTGTAGGACTATTTTAATTGTATGTAAAAAGTTTTCAAAAATTTAAATTACAAAAAATTGTAAAAAAAGAATATATGTCATCACTCTTTATTTATTTAGGAAAATAGTGAAAAAATAGAGCGGAGCTACTAAAAACGGAGCCCCACTCTGGGGCGGGTCCACTAAACGCGTGCTGACTACGTGCTATCTTAGCACGTTGTTTAAAACTCTTGTTAATGTTTTAATTTCTGGGTTTTTTCTCGGAAAATCTAACAGAACTTTTTGTTTACATGACAAATATTTATATTTTATTAATTTTATACATATTTGTTGTATATACAAACTATTAAAGCAATAACCCCCAGTTACGGGTTAGCAAAACTCCTAACTACGGTTTAAGGCTTTATTAAATTTTATTTCTAACAAATATGCATAAAACTTTTTAATACTAATTTATTCTGTCTAAAAAAACAGTCCCATAAGTTTTCTCAAGAAAAAAACCCAGAAATAAAACATTAACAAGAGTTTTAAACAACGTGCTAAGATAGCACCTAGTCAGCACGCGTTTAGTGGACCCGCCCCTGGAGCTCCATTGCTTCGAGCTCCGGGAAAATCACTATTTACTAAATAATTTCTCGTTTAACAATTAAAACATTTGCAGGCTTCATATGGTAAAGTACCAAATCTTAAAAACTAAATTAATAACGGTGTGAATGAATTTATAAATTAATTGAACAATTAATTGAAAAAATTATTAATCTAGAGCAATTAATTCATAGCAATTTGCGTAAATAAAAAATTCAACGCGTTAAAAAATAATAATTTAGGGTGTTATTGATATTTAGATAATTTCCTTGAAAAACCAGTAATCTTGTGCTTAAAATTAAAAAAAAACGTTTGTATTAGTAGACCATATTTTTATTTTAATGGAAAATTTTCAATATATTATTAAAATGAAACATTTTGTAAAAAAAGTGGACTCTGTGGATAAAATTAAACGGAACCGAACTTTAAATTATAATATAATATAAATAAAACCTCATGTTTGTATGATTTGTAGTGTTTAGTATTTTAAAATACTCAAACTAGCCGCGGGCGACCTAGTTTCACCAAATTATTTTTTTATTGCAAATGGCTCGGTCGGTAATGTTGTTGTTTTTTGTTTGAGTTTACTTAATTTTTGCCAATTTTTTAAATTCTTTTTTTATGCGAAATTCGTAAGCAATTGGCGTTTATGCAATTATCTATCTATATACATATACTTCTAATTACCTTATTTGGCGTAAAAAATATAGTCAATGGTTGAAATTAAAGCTACTCGAAATAAATTACAGTTATTTGATTTGATTTATCTTTATTACGGTATCTCATATTCGCGATAACGTATTGAATTTAAATCAATATAATTAAAACCACCATTACATAAACATTTAGGCTTCCGCGTTCCCTAGATTTTTCGCTGACACTGGGAAAGGCCGATCGTATAGTTTGGATACCACCTTGGAAGAGAAAGAGGCTCGACTGACCCTTGTCGCCAACTAATTTGCATACAACAACTCTTTTAATTTGCATATACGAACCTGGCCGATCTGTCCCGAGGGGAACTCTCAGACTTTGATTGATCGCCCGCCTTTCCCATTACTCAAATTGTGAATGTGTTGTTAGGTAAGTGGACTTTTATGGTTTATTGTTATGCTATGAATTTTGCTATATGCATCCCCGTGTCCCCGATACAGCGCTTACCTGTATACTTTAGTTGCTATAAGCTTGTCAGTTGAGGATTATTTGAAATGAATTTTGATTTGAAATTCGAAGAGCTGTAATCATAAATATAAACCACTTCATACATTAATTGCTAGTGACGTTGTAATTAATTTTTTTTCTTTACAAATAATTATGTTTGGTGTAAATAAAGTGAACCCGTCGTATTTTGTTTTGTTTGATACAATAATCTGGGTTTTAAAATTATTTTAACAATTTTGAAATGATTAAAACTATTTTAACTCGTTAATGTTTTCCGGTTTGATTTGTGCTTACGGTGGTTTTTATCGTTAATGCAATGTCATTAAATATTTTAGATTAATAAAATTTGTTTGGTATTATTTGTTATATTTTGAATACAAATGTAGAAAGTAGACAGGGATTGTAAGACAGTAAATTAGAAGAAAAAAACTACATTATATTGTTATCACAGTCGATTTATTTTTAAATAAGCAAAAAATGAAAAGAATAAATATGAAAAAATATGAAAATAAACATCGTTTGCGGGTAGGTGGTAACTTAACAAATAATTTTAGAATTATATTTTTGGGCTTTTTTTTCAATTTTTGGTTATTTTTTTAAATTATATGAAAAAATGAAATTTTGTTTGGTTACGTGAACGTTTTTTTAAAGCACTCACACGCCGACACTTAGGAACATATGTTAGGAATTTGTTTTAGGGCATATCTGTTGTCACAATTCTTGAATGTCGCACCTAAGTGAGATTGGTCTGTAAAGTGGTTCGTATTGACTCCTTAGCTCTTGGTTTTAACAAATCGCGGAAGAAAATACTGAACGTATATTATTTATCATAATAATCAGCAGCGGGAAATACATCTGAATGCAAATTAAACGACACCGTATGCAAATTATTTATTATGCAAGATTCATGAATTGTAAGACGGTAATTTACACTCTTTCACTGCTTAAAAACAGAAAATACAAATGGATTTTTGAGGTGCGTGATTGATGATTTCAGTTGGCAAAAATTTGCACATAATGAGGTTGCTAAGTTGATATTTTTAATAAAGCTAAAAAATCCAGGGCGAAAACAAGGAGTATTTTTTTATTTAGCCAACGTAATTATTTTTTACGGCGTTTTTTGAACCGTCAAGGGCATGACCGATTTACATTAAATACCCCTTAAAGTCTTTTTTTTTAAATTTTTTGTGTTCAGTAATCGAATAACAAGATAGAGCGTGACGAACTTTCTTTAAGGATGTGTTTAAGTAGTTAACCTAAGCTAGTTGAACTCACAATAATTATCATCGAATGATTTTAGTTCACATCTAATACCGGGACACCTTTGAACCTAGAAAATAGTTTGATGGAATAGTGACATTCTATTTAGTTTTTTTGCAACGCATTCACACAAAAGCGCGCTCCGTTTTAATGTTTCTTTTCAAAATTTCCCCCAGATACGTTTTAACAAAAAATTCACCCAATATCCGATGGTTTTTTTAATCCTTTCATCATTACTTTACTCCTGCCGGGACCCAAGTCGTTTATTTCAAGTTTATAAAACTGAAAAGACTTATTTCTTAAATAATTGCTTTTTAACTAGCTGGTGTAACGCGTGGATCTAGTCTTTTTTTCGATTTCACCCGCAATATGAAGGGAAATCGGCGGTTTATTTTCTGTCAAGTCGGCTGTCGTGAGAGTTCCGGTCGCGGACGGGGACGCCCGCAATTTTTTGTTGGTATTGCGTTTGAAAGGCCGGGGAGAGGTGGGCTGAGTTTTTTACGGGTTTTTTTTTCGCTCCCTCCCACCCAGCCGGCGCAGCTGAGTTTTTTCAGCACCGGTTTCAACTACGCACCGATCGAAACCTGTGTGGAAAATTTTTCGCACTTTAAACGAAATTATAAGCTAAAAAATTAATTTTTGCCAATTTTTTTACTTTTGTAGCTTGCAACCGATTGAATTTTTCATTCTTTCATGGGGTGATTTAGTGTAGAGTGCCGAAATTTTCCAGTGGTGAATCTGAACAGTGTAGAGTAGAGCTGTGGTTTTTGTCAAGGCCGAGGGTAGATTGTGTACCTAGTAGTTTTTGGAATGCTTTTTATTCGCTCGCTCTGGCTGTTTTTAGTCGCCGTGTGTGTGTGTGTGAGTTAATTTTAATTTCGGGAAAATGCAACACGATCCGCCAGTCGTGGCCTCGATAGAGTTTTTTGCCCGTTTTTACGCCACGTGTCTTTCGCCGCCCGATGTGTGTTTTTTAACGTTTTTTACCGGTTTTTTAATGTGGAACTCCGGGTTTTTCGACCTTTTTACCGGTTTTTTTTTCTTTGTTAAAAGTTGCATTTGGATCTGCGAGAAATTTGCCGCGTTGCGGAATTATTTTTGTGCTCTTCAATTTTTTTTAAATCGTCAGAACCATTCTTTTTTTAACATTTTTTTGACCTCTGGGCAAATGAGCACGGAAAAATAGTTGGAATTGAATGCTCTAGTAAAAAAAGTATTGGCTTTCAAACCTAAAACATTAAAAAAGGCCGAAGCGAATAAAATAATCGTTTTTGTATAAACGGTTTTTGATTTGTTCCTTAACATTTCAGTATTTACTTTAAACCCTGACAATTGAAGCTTCGCTCATAGTTTTTTCAAAATCTCCAAAGAACAAAAGCAATAAATTTAATTTTAATAGTATTTGAAAATTATTTTAATTTAGCTGACTTCTGTTTTTTAGGATGAAATTTATGAACCGAGTCTAAAAATCTTTTTTGTTTTATTTTTATACAACCGAGACATCAGAGGTTTTGTGTGGGTGATGAAGGTTGTAAGTAAAAGTCCATGTATGATTGATTAGTATTAAAATAAATTAAATTTTTTTACCTATCACCCTAGAGGCTTTAACCTTTACAGTAATCAAGTATAAACTAGTATAAGCTAAATTGTTAAAAAGTTATCTGAACTAAATATCGGTCAATCATATTGTGGTTTATAAAAGCAAACAATAAATAAGACCCTGAATTTCACTTAAGTGGAATTGCAGTAGGATATCTGACTTAATTTCGACCAGGCCTTAATTTCGGCCACCAGTTTAGGGTGTTAGAAAATTGGCTTATTTTTAAAGCACAAAAAAACTAGCACAAAAGTAACTGGATAAATGTTGAATAAAGTGTTTTTGCAAAAGTTTCTTATTTGTGTTAGTCTGCATTATCAACATTTTCATACAAAGTGAATTTTTTGTGAGTTTCTTAATTTTTGCTTTGTGTTTGAACTGCATTAAATTTAGAACGAAGCACTATATATAACCTTAAAATAACTTCTATTTAACGGTCAAAATTATTAATTTTCATGTTTTGATATTTTCTTCAAAATCATTTTGCAATGCGTTTAACTACATAATTGCGCATTTTAAGATTCCGTTAATTTCGGCCACCTAAAAATTTAGGTGAAAGAACTTGCCGTTTTTTGCTGTTTTCAAATATCATCGTGCTACCGTATTTATAAAGAATTTTTTTCGCTCGTTTGATTTTTTTTGACGTTTTTTTAAGCCAAACGAAAATTCAACAAAAAATACAGGTTATTAAAACTTGTTTTTTTAAGGTTTTGACATAATTATTGAAAGTCTTGCTAATAACTATTAAAGTTTGATTAATTAATTAATTAATTAATTATATTAACGTTTTTATCGGTCCTCTACCAATTTCTAAATCGTAATCTAAATTTTCTTTAACTACTTTTTTTTATTATATCTTGCTTTTTTACTTCTATTCGAAGTTTTATATACATTTGTTGTCTTTTTGTTTATCGTAATTTTAATAAAATAACTGCCTGATGATGGTTGTGTAAAACAATAAAAACGTTGCAATTTGATTTAAATAAATATTTTTATTTACCCTGATTTTTTATCTTAAATTGAAATGGCTGTTAAAAATTTGTAAGTTATTACGATTAATTTACATTTATTTAAAATATTCAAAAATTACGGTTTATTGCGTGAGCTTTTTTAATCCATTTTTAAACTCTCTTTTCGTGCAAAAATTACAGGTCCGATTAGTACAAAAAAACAAAAAAAATTAGTACGTTTTTACTTGAGATTGAGAGCTTGCTTAAATTTTGTTTGTTTTTTTTTGTTTATTTAACAAAAAAAAAATAGAAATATCATTTGTACAACAAGTGATACAAATTATCAAAATATAAACTGTCAAGAAAGTTTAAAGTTTGTAATGCCCCAATTTAGCTTCCTACTACTGTGCCAAACGACCGATGATATACAAAAAAAATCGGATATTACAATGTAGTTAAAAAATTATAAATTCACGTGTTTTTTACAAATATTTGAAACACTCTGTAAGCGGTGGGAGCTCTCAGAGGTCCGGTCCTATGATTCTAGGTCCCCTAACATATTTTGTTTATTAATTTTTTCGTTTTTTTTTAATTATATAATTACGATTTAAAAACTATTTTAAACGTTAAAAAAATAAGATATTTACACTAAATCATGAAATTTAATCTAAGCTATATTAAAATTTTCTGCCTTTTTTATATATGTTTTTGTTTCAATCGGGTCGACATACATGTCGGATTAAATATACATTATTTGTGTAGGCGTTTTGTTTATATTTTCTATATATATATAACTACGTGTTGTATCTGAAAAATAAATTGTTTTTCGCAACGAGCATAAGTCGATAAGAACAGCTGTGCCCTGGTGACTCTTTTTAAAATTTGTTTTCTTGGTCTCACTTCCTCATTGTGTGTTTGTTGCAATGTTGTGTCAATTTTTATGAATTCCATACCAATTCCCAAAACGCCCGGGTCTCCGATGACGAATTGCGTCCGAACATGACATCGTACCTAGAGGCATTCTCATCCTTTGGAACCCCCGAATCGCCCGCATACCCCCTAAAACCGAATCCCGCCGCCGTATTCGACCGGTCACCGATCCGCCTAATGCGTTCGCCGTCCCGCTGAAACCGGGGTTATTTCCCACGAAGCCGGCGCGGCGGCCGCGGAGTAACTGCAGTAGTAAGCGGGGCGCAAAAAAATAAATAGCTTTCTTTATGCGTCAGCTGAATAGGGGGTTAAAATCGATAAAAATAATCATCCGCCGGCCAGTGTTGGAGGCTTCTTTATTCGTTTTTCCAGCGCGTGTTTTTTTTTGCCCGCCTGCCCGCTTAGTATCGTTGGAATAAGCTTCTGCGCGCTGGCTTGCCACCCCCAGCGAGAGATTCCCTAGCGCCGTTCTTACAGGCAGCCGTATAGATGTGGGCCCCGTTGCTTTGTTTTTTTTTGTTCCAATCTAAAGTAAGAGCGCAAAAACAACTGTGCCCGCTGCGCGTTATTTCTTTACGATTCCACCGCCATGTACCACCGGGTTTTCCCGATTCGAACCCGAAATACACCCGGGTACCCCCACAGGCAGCGCGGGTACCTCGTCGAACGAACCCGGGCTTACTACCGTGGGAAAATCCGGTTTTAGGCCGCGCGCCGCCGGAATTTATGTAGTTGCTATCGTATTTCATCCAGCTATAATAATACTAAAAAAACCAGCGCACAGCTCGTGTTTTTTAATCGCTTTTTCTCCCACAGGAACTTAGGCATTGGCATTATAGCTTTATTATCATATTATTATGTGTGATTCCCAGCTTTTTCTAGCGCTTCCGTAATAATCTTTTTTTTTAATTCAACTCAGATTGTATCTGAAATGGAATCGTTTTTATTTATTAACTGCATACCCGTTGTGTAATAGCAATCTATTCTTTTATAGAAAGTTCGGAATGTGAGCGAGATACGCGGAAGCTAATATACGGATCGATAGGGAAGGAATTTGGAATGGGTAAGTGTGATTGATTCCAGTTAAATTTTCACTGAAAAAAACTACTGATGATGTCCCTAAAAAAAATACTACGCTCCGCAGCTCCGGGGATTTGAAGGATCTAAATAAATAACTGAACTCAACTTGATACGCGTTTGGCAATATTTCGGTGGGCATTTTTTACGACTATTTTAAGCGGTCTAACCAAGTTTAAACAAAGTTTAGTTTGGAAAAAAAAATTAAATTGTTATACGGTATTATTTTCAAAATGTTCGAGAAATTTGCATAGGACGGAGCTCCAGATCTTCAGAGGTTACTGCGAACTGCGGAGCTTTTAAAACAAAAATTACGTTCTGGAATTCCATGAAATTCCAGAGCATTGACCTGAAAAAAAACTTCAAGTTGTTTCAGTTATGATTTTAATAAATTTTGAAAATATTATAGTATGCAAAAAAGCTTTAATATGTAATTTATGGCATTAATTTTTAAATATTAAAAACATAATACAAAAAAGGCAAAGCTCCGGAACTGCGGGGGTGTTCCGGAGCTCGGAAACCGAAACACAGCTCTAGAACTCTGAAGCACGAAGTCTTTAGGAACATCATTGGTTAGCACAAAAAATAATAAAACGCATAGAAAACTTTTTCCTAATAACTTGATTCTTAAGTGTTATTTAAAGACATTTTTGTTGAAGGTTTTTTCATAATCCTACGCTAAATGCTCTTAAAAACATTACAATGAGATTAAATTTTATTTATCCTATCCGCTGATACAGTTTAACAGCGTGGTGAATGTTTGTAATTAATTTTTAAAATTTGGAAATAAGTTATGTTATTTAACATTGATATTTTATTGGTTAAACTGTGTTTAACTGCGGTTTAACCGGAAGGTTTTAAGTTTGTAAGCGTATTTTTGCTGTAAGTACATAGTTTTTCCCAAGATTTTATTCTTTAAACCTTTTTTGAATTTTTTTGGTTGTCAATTAGTGAGTTTGATGCATGTAATGAAATCATATTTTAAACCAAAATATTCTGTACACAACTACTAAGGAAAACTAAAAAAGGTTGATTATGTTTTGGATTTATTTCCAATAATATTATAAGTGGTATTATTATTTTAATATTACTGTTTTGGCATTACATTACTCGGCATTTTTAATATTACGACAATTACGCACATGTTATAATTGATCAAAATTGATTATTTTTTTACATCATGAGGTTTAAGGATTTTAATGGTAGTAAATGTTCTGTAAGTAGAAATTTCTTTGCATTAATAATGAATCTTTACTCTTTTTTCAGGTTGTATAAAAATGATACATTTTTAATGGGATATTTCCTGTAATAAAAAGTACTAAAATTATGGTAAATACAAATGACTAATTTGACATTATGGCTCCAAAAGTGTCTCACAACTGCATAAAAAATGAGCGAAACAGATATTTTAAAAATTATTTGTACAATATCTAACCAACGCGTTAGCTTTAGCTATTTCCGTATTTTTTGATCATTGTATAGAATGAGAGCGGGTATTTTATGACTAATCTAACTCATTTTTCTGTTGTAACAACAGCATGTTCTATACTCGGAAAGTATCGAGCTGCCTGTACATTTTATTAGTATACATTTTTTTTCAGTTTGCTTCATTAGACGGATCCAATAATTTGCATATTAACCTATTGGGATTCTTTCCGCTGCAAATCCGCGGAAGGGATTCCGCGTCAGTGCTGCAGTGTGTTAAACGCCGCGTCCGCATTCTTCGACACGGAGTTTAACACAGCGCAGCACTGACGCGGAATACCTTATGCAGAGTTGCAGTGGTTTTTGTATAAAAAAATCACAAATGGTTAAAAAATGCAGACAATACGGCTGTCAATAAAAATATATGCAGATATGCATATGCGCAGACAAAAAAAATATTAAGACATGTGTAAAATGCATAAAAAACAAAAGATATGCAAGTAAAACGGTAGTTTTGACAGAATAGAACATTATATAAGTAGTCTTCTATATTTATTTCAGATTTGCACTTTTTTAAAATTTCTTTTTTTTTAACTTTTAGAAACCGAGACATTTTTTAAATATTCATGCAGTCTTTGGCGTTGTCATTTTTTTAAAATGAAATCCAACATCCAAAAAATAAAAAAAATAAAATTTATATTTATCCATGATATGTTTTTGAAAAAGTTATGAAAACATTTAACTTGGGGAGAAATAATGTATTCTGGTTCATTGATAGCAAAACCAATTAGCAAGAACAACTTTAATACACTGTGTAGTATATATAAGGGTCAATGGTAATTTGATTTTAAATCACACTAAAAATTTTAAATTAGTATAAAAAAGAACTGTTCCTTGTATTTGGCACCACTCCGTGCCAGTGTATTGACGTTTTTTATCTAATACTTTTTAAACCACAGGTGAATCTTTGTTTTGATATGTATTATTCTAATACCTAATTACACTTCGACGCAATCATTTGCGACACAATAGATCAGTAGTACCAAGAATATATAACACAAGAGAATGTCCGACTGTACACTAAATTTTTGATCAAAATTTTGCGAGAAAAGTCGCACTTTCAATTTTGTGTGCGACTTTTCTCGCAAAAATCCGCCATTTTCTGCAAGTTTTCCCGCGCTGCGATTTTTTACACAGTGTTAGTTTTCTCGCAGTGGGGACTGCGACTTCTTTCGCACTCTATGCTGCTTTATTCGCACTGCGATTATTTTCGCACTGCGAGTCGGGCTGCACAACAAAAAAAAATAAAAACAAAGCGGAGCAAAAATTTTGTGTTTAAATGAGTAAAAGTCGTTTTTTTTACCTTAAGATGTTAAAAGTTTTTAGTTCTAATAAAATAAAGTAACTTTCCAACGTTTTAAAATTAAATAAAACAAGTTTCAAAGTGTTTTACTCCATTGAAAATGACTACCAGCGTCTGTATTTTTTTTGTTGCGCGGCCAGACCCGCAGTGCGAAAATAATCGCAGTGCGAATAAAGCAGCATAGAGTGCGAAAGAAGTCGCAGTCCCCACTGCGAGAAAATTAACACTGTGTTAAAAATCGCAGCGCGGAAAAACTAGCAGAAAATGGTGGATTTTTGCGAGAAAAGTCGCACACAAATTCAAAAGTGCGACTTTTCTCGCAAAATTTTGATCAAAAATTTAGTGTACAGTCGGACATTCTCTTGTGTTATATATTCTTGATAGTACCTACTACATTTTTAAAGAAAATCTTAAACTGCATGTTTTTTTGTAACTTCATGTAAAAATAAAAGGGTTTCAAAAATATGTACATTTAAAAATGCCAGGAATTGTCAAATCTAACAAGCAATTTTTTGCATAAAATACGTAGACAAATATCAGTTTGAAATAATGACCTTTAATTTTTTTTGCTTTTTCGTGTATACATAAATGATTTACATTTTGTTTTCGTAATATTTTTCATTTAATTTTTTTTTAATTCAAACATTTATAAAAATAATACAATAACCAAAAATAAATTGTGATTATTTTTGTCCGCGTAGGAGAATTTAAAATATTAAATTTAATTTTACATCAAAATTAAACAAACAGCATTTAATTTACAATTTTAAAAGGACTTTTTTAGTTTCAGTAATGTTTCAACAATTTCAAAAAATAATTAGAAATGAACTTTTTGGCAATTTTTTAAAATCAAAAGTTGTTTATTTATAAACCGAAATTGATTTTAGAGGAGTTTCGCCGAAAAAACTTTAGTTTTTTTTATTTGACGCTTTTTGATGGCGTTTAGGTTAAGTATAAAATTGTATACCGTTGTTACTCTGACACAATGAGCCAGATGCGTCGTAAAATACTCGTAACTGTGACTCTTTTTATATTTTAACACACAATTAATCTAAACAAAATGAGTCAGAGTCACAATGATTTTATACTGATTGTGACTCTTTATGTCAGAGTAACGACGATACATAAAATATCCAGGCGGATGTTCTGAACGTTTTTTTAATTAAAAAATTCAATTTTCGGTGTTATATGCATATGACAATCAATGAGTATATAGAATATATCGTACGTTTGAGTAAATTGTTATTACTGTGACTATATATCGGTGAGAATTTTTTTTGAAATTGTAACCAAAATAGGTGATTTAAAGCAGTTACAAGGCAATAGCCTTTGATTTTTAATTTAAATCGAAAAAAATATAGGCTAACTGACTTAAATTCGTCTATCCTAAATTACGGCCACCAGCGGTTATTTTTGTGAAATAAACTTCGTATGGCTAGATAGACGACGTGACGAATCTATCTATCGATAGGCTAGATAGATTCATGTGACGTCACGTCACGTCACGTCACGTGACGTGACGGTATCTCTGTCTAGTCATATGGAGTTCATTTCATAATTTTGTGCTCAGATAAAATATCCGTTGGCCGAAATTAAGGCTGGCCGAATTAAAGCCAGTTATTGCAATAAAATTTAATATAATAAGACCCCAATCCAAGTTTATATATTTTTTAAAGTGTGAGGGTTCGTTCATACTTTTGTAAAAACGTCCTTTTGACAAAGTCCAAAGGACGTTTTTACATATGTTTATACGCTGTGTTTGTCTTTTGGACTTTGTCCAAAGCCAAAGGACGTTTTTACATAAGTATGAACCAGCCTTAAAAGAACTATACGTATAGTGTTCTACGTATAATTCTTTAGCATATTGCAGACCTGTGCACTGCCCCCCCGGGGGTTTAAACGAGTGTGCAATTCCAAAACGGGGGGAGGCACGGGGGGCAACTTTTTTGAAACGGGGGGGGGCAATAAAACGAGGGGGCAAGCAGGGGGGGAAGAAAAAAAAGAGAAAAAAAAAGAGAAAAAAGGAGAAAAAACAGAAAAAAAGAAGGGAAAAGAAAAAAAGGGACAAAAAAGCGAAAATAAGATAAAAATAAGTCTGAAATGGCTTAAAATACATTGAAATAGGCTAAAAACTGCAAAAAATTGCGATGATGGCGTGATAATAGGTCAAAAATGGCGTCATAATTTTAGGGTACTTTTTCATTTTTTGGCGGGGAGGGCAAATCCTCCAATAAAACGGTGGGCATTTCCAGACCGTGCACAGGTCTGATATTGAGACTTTTTCTATTTAAATATTCATATAAAATTCCGAGAAGTTATAACTATTATTATGCTGCGTATAACAGCGCCTGCTGTGTGACACGGCTGCACGTTCAAATATCTTCTTCGATATGACTCATAAATACACTTCGCTGGCAATGTCTTGTTTACACGCGGTTTCTATAACAAAATATCATCTTTTAATGTTCTGGATTATGAAAGAACAATATTACAAAAACAATAAACCCATTAATAGCAATTCTTCTCGAAAATCTTTATTACAACCATTTTTTAATTAGTGTCCCGCTTCATGTTGTTTATTGTTCGAAACAATATATAATTAAAAATAATAAGCTACGTAAATGAATTGCATTAATTCCAGGTGTATTAGCTTTATGTAGGTACACAAAATTAACTAATTGTCTTTCATGTGAATAATATTTTATCATATGTAAAGTAAAAGGCTAATAATTAAAAAAATAAATAGTTTCAGCAAGATTTATTTTATTTTTCTTAAATAAAAAAATTAATACAAAAATATATTGACTCGAAAATAAAAACATTTAATAAAATACTACTATCAGGGACGTAGCCGAGGAGGAAGGCGGTGGGGGGCGGCCGCCCCCCCCCCCCCCAACGGTCGCCAGATCATACATGGGCACGGGGGGGTTTGGGGGGCAGTCAACCGCCCCCCCCCCATTCTGAGAAGGGTGGTTTAACCCCCCTCCCACACACTCAGAAGTGGGGAGAGGAAAAAAGGTTAACTCCCCCCCAATTTTGAAAAAAACGAAGAAAAAAGTCTTTAAAATGACTTCTAACTGCCTCCAAATTTAAGTTTTGAGGTCAAAATGACTGTTTTAAGCAATAAAAAGCTCAAAAATGCAATAAAAAGGACTTTTTGACCTAAAATTAGCGTTTTTTACCTATTTTTCCTTCGAAATCGAAAAACGATATGGGCAAAATGCACTCCAGAAAAAAACGATATGGGTATTTTGCGTTTCTCGGATTTAACCCCCCCCCCCCCTAATTTGGGGTTTAACCTCCCCCCCCCCCCACGCCGGACCAACTTGCCCATGTATGCGTCAGATGGTAAAATTTGAGGGTTTTAAGAGGCTAAAAATTCAAAATTTTTGAGCGCCTCGCTAATCGCTCAGTGCCAAGCTATAAAATAGTATTAGTACCACAATTGAACCCCAAAAAGCTAAAAATTTCCGCTTCGCTTCGCTCAGCGGTCAAGTTTCATAATATGCATATTTCTCGCTATTTATTTTATCTAATTTTACTGAAAAAAGTACAATAATTTTAATAAACAATAAGTACTACACATCAAGCAAAACAAACAATCATATTTGGTTGATTTGTGTATATAGCTTTCCCCCTCCTAAAATTTCCAGCCGCCTACCAATGGCTTGGTAATTTTTCCATATAGGAGCCTAAAAAACATGGAGATGCTGCTCATCTGTTTTGGTTTACTTTGTGGGTGTAGCCAGGGGGTCCAAAAGGTCTCTAAATCCCTTTTTTTGAAATCCAGATTCTGACAATGTCTGATAATCTAATTTTTAACAAAGAAAAGATGTTTTTACTGCTAAAAACATTAGATAATATGTTATTAGGCCAAAAACAGTGTATTATACAGCTTTATCTACGTTTATACCTGCTTTTAAAAAATTAGGGGGGAGGGGCTCCGCCCCGCCCCCTAAATTTTTTTTTTGGGGGGGAGAGGGGTTGGGAGGGCTCCGCCTCCCCCCCACCGAAATTTTTTTAAATCCGCCCCCCCTTCCAAAATGAAACCCTGGGTACGTCCCTGACTACTATAAATAAAATACTATTTTTAAATAGTGTGGAGTAGGGTAGGGCAGTCAGATCGGTCTTCAAATGATGAAACATACACATATTTTAATAAAGTTTTCGTATGAAATGACTTTTTTTTTGAGATACATATATACCGGTAATTAAATTAAACTTTTTAAATCTCATTTTAGTGCAGTCTCTGTAGGAATTTTTTACAACAGAGAACAACGCGGTAACTTTTTTTGAAAACTCCAATTTTATGAAACAAAACCACAAATACACATAAAACTCCAATCAAACATTTTTAACATAAAGACCGAAAAATTCCTCATTATAATTTCAAGAAAAGATTAATATACTTAAATTTTTAATTTGGTGAAAAAATTTCTTATTATTTTAACTTTTTTTGAATTTTCCAATTTTTCTCTCCAACCAAAATAATATCGGTGACTATACTGCGCATAGACGGCCGATCAGCAGCCCAATTATAAATCATTTTTATTTTAAAAACTCCCTTCTGCTAAACGGAATTCGAAACCTCGATTTGAAGCCGTCTGCCCTCTCTCTCGGACTCCCACTTTAAAACCGTTTTGCAGGATTGTTTTGACTGGCCGGGTGCGGATAGCGTATAGGCGTTTGTTGGGTGAGGGGGGGGGGCGGCCCGGGGGCCGAAGTTAAGTTTTAGCGGTCAGTCGCGTATTTTAAAAGTGTGTAAAATATGGGTAGCATAACGAGCACTCTCGCCTTTCGCAAAATTCTGACCGCTGAAGAAAACGAACATAGTTCTACTTCTTCGACGGGGAGAAAGAGGCTGGTGAAAATTCCCGCGATTCTTTTGCCGAGGTTGCAGTTGTTTACCGGAGGAAAATAGCGATTTATTTTAGTTTCTATGCCCTTCTTTCTTTTCCACAAACCCGCGCGCTCTCCCTTTCTCCGGCCGGCTGGAGAAATGATTCTAGCCGCTGGTCAAAACAGACGTTTCTTAACTCCGAAGGTTTTCAACTCTCACCGTTGTTTTCCCGATATCCTTACCTTTCTCTCGCGCTTGCTCAGAAGTTGACCTTTTTAAATATTATTCCAAACGCTCTTTGCAGGCTGTCATCGGTGATTTGACCGACAGTGCTCTGCTTTCTTTCGAATTCAGTTAGTTAAAAAGAAGCAAAATAAAACATAAAGCTGTAGAAATTGTTTTTGAAACATGTTAAAACCACAGTAGGTTTTAGTTTTCCTCTAAAATTATTCTTTCCTCCTTATCTTTTTACCTGATCAAAACAGCTTATGCGGTTCAAGTTCCCTGGTGCTCTTCTGTTTTACTGTTTTAAGTAATGGTTCATCCTCAAAGATGTCATCAGATTTATTACAAAAAAGCATTGATTTCGGCTAGTTTTTTAGCTCAGAATTGTGCTGCGTTACAAAGTTTAGTTTCGAAAAACCGAAATTAATTAGGTATAAAATTATTCAACCGAACCAAACCGTCAAAAACAGATCGGTCTTAGTGCAATTCGCTGAAACGAACTAATTAAAAAATGCACATACATAGTTTTTTGTGGGATAGTTGCACGGTTAAATAAATCAACGAGAAAAAAGTGACAAAAAGTGACAAAAAGGAAAACTAAAGAATCTATTTTTTTGAAAAAAACCAATCCAAAACTACCTAGTAAAAACATTAAAACGTATTTATTTTCGTGAAAATTAAAAAAAATTAAAAAAACTGTCTTATGCTTGTTTAAAACAACCACAGAAGTTGTTTTTTTGTATAAAAAAATATAGAAATTAGATTTGTCAAAAAATTCCGGTTCATATTTTAATAAAACAACGGACCATATTTTGAAATAACCCACATTAAAACTTCGTATGTTTCTAAGACTTTTGTCGTTTGTGTAGTCCAAGTTTTAAATGTTATCCGTAAAAAAAGTGTCAAAAACTATAAAGCAACAAAGTGATTGATAATTGTTGACACCTGAAGCAGAAAAAACTTTTTACTCAGACTTAAAATTATTGAAACAGCAAATAATTTTTTTAGCTAGTTTTACAATGTCAATTGAAACAAAATTAAACAGAAAAATGCTGATGTAAAAAATGTTCGATATTAAATTGTCGACTAGGCTTAAAAAGTGTAAAAAAGCGTATGGGCGTCAAAATGTCGGAGCGAATAGGACTATAATAATAAGACAGTGTATTTTTCACCCCCAGGTTTCAACAGATAAAACACATCACCACTCCCAGGCAAATCGCAGTTAGCTTTTTAGCGTTATGGCGATTTGGCGTTTTTGTTGTTTTACGAGCGGAGGAGTTTTGATAAAAACAATTAAACCTAGCGTAGAGTTTAATTTTTTTTTTTATTTATGATTTTGATAAATTTTTGATCTGTAAAAAATTCATATCAAAACGTCCAATTTATTATTTTGGTGTTATTAAAATTGATTTTTGATAAAGGAACTATTAATTTAAAATTTATTTTAATTCATTTTTAGAAATCCACAATGATTTTGAAGAAGTTTCAGGTTATTTTCGGTGTCGAAGAAAGTTGCCAGAAGTCTTGTGATTTTTATTTTTTTCAAAACCAAAAAATGTAAATACTTTTTTGAGTTTAAACAAAAAAAACATATATTTTTTTTTAAAAATTTTTGTTCAGATAGTATTTAAACGTTTATACGCTATTGTGGTGTGGTGGTAATTTTTCCCTCGTTAGTTTGAATACGAAAAAATAAAAAAAAAAATACGAATTTGTTTTTGAAATTAAAAAAAGCCAGCAAAAATAATCTAAAACATATATTTCAAAATTTCCATGCCAATTATGTTAGCCAAAACGAAAAATCATAGAATTGTATTATTAAAGAAAAACAAAAAAAAAATAATTACTGATAAAATGTGCACGTGCTCATTTATCTGGGGTGGCACAAAAGTTAACAAAAGACGAAACAAAAAAAAACAAAAAACTAGGCGTTTACATTATTGTGACAGGTCTATAATTCTTAGCCTATTTTTTGCCAAAAGAGAAAAAAAAACGAGATTAAAAAACTCGTTTAATAAGCTTTTGCTAAACCTATTAAATCAGAAGACAAGAGTAAAAAGGTCTTAAAACGGGTTGATTTTCTTCGTGAGCGTTTTGCAGTATTTCTTTTCGCTTTGTCATTGTGCGTTTAAAATTCCCGGTGAAAACCGATAAACGATTCCCGGCGAGAAAAACTCGGCCATATGTTTAGGGGCAAACACTAAATTCCACCGACTCCGACTCCGACTCCGCCTCAAATTTCTACAAATTATATACTGATGTGCAGGTTAAGCTTAGGCTTAGGCTTAGAATAAAATCTGCATAATACTAAAAATTACGATAGATTACGGTAGATTTTGGACGGAGTCGGAGTCGGAGTCGGTGGAATATAGTGTTTGCCTGTTTAGGCCGTCCGTACTGTGTATACGTTTCCGAATGGTCGCCGGTCAAATTTTTCCGCGGGCGTATTCCGACGACCGTTACTCGCCAGCTGTTTCCGCGGCAAAAAAATACACCCCGCAAAAGGAGGTTTTGAAAACGCGACGATTCGCCGCATACTCAACCGACCCCTTTTCCCGGTTCCCTTCGTTGGGATAAAATTTTTTTTTATCAGTTTTCGAGTGCGAAATTCTCGCAAAATAAAAGCTAAAACCGCTCGCTTTAAAGCGGCTTCTGGCCCGGCGATTTCAGCGCGGCGTCCCCCCGTTTTTCCGTCCGCTTTTAAGCCGGATTGTTGTTTTTCCGCGAGTTCCCGCGTGTCCTTGGATGGCCGCGAGACTCAGGGGCGAGTGTTGATTTTGTTGTTTTCGCGGACGTCGGCCGGAAAAATGCGGCGTTTTAAAACGAGCCAGCCGTCCCGTTGCCGGACGGCATGGCTTAAACTCGGAATTTTTCAGCTTCTCCTACGAAATCGTTTCCGACGCAAAAAATAAATTGTTAAAATTATCGAATTTCAGAAGAAACCGGCGGGTTTATTCGTTAGAATCGGCGATCGGAAGAAGCGAGCTTAACGCCCGAAAAGGGACGCCTTATTTGGGCGGAATTGTTGTTTTCGTCGTTTTGTGTCCAGTCGGTTGGGTCATTTTTCAAGCGAAATTTATATGCCCGTCCGTGGATTTTTCGTTTTTATTTGTCTGTCGGGTCACCTTTACGCCTCTCTCTCTCCCTGTCTGTCTGGTCGCTTCCCCGTTTCTGCGGGCATAAAATAAATGCATTCTGCTATATTTGTGTTTTTATGCGAAACCTTGTCGGATTATTTTCCCGCAAATGTATTTTGACCGGTGTGACTGACCGAAATGGGCAATTTTTTCCAGCCCGATTTGTTTATGTTTCAAATTGCAACTTATAAGCCGACCGACGATTGGGTTTTCCGAGTACTACACGGTTATGCGTTCGGAATTTAAATCAACATATCAGAGTAATAGGTAAAATGAAAATAATTAAAGATGCTCTCTGATAAACAATTTATGTTTTAAAATTTTTTGCAGTGAATCGTATGTTAAAACATTTAACATTTAGAGCTACTTAAAATATTTTACATACCGTTTGAACAATAAACGAGCTTTCGTCGTGTTAAAAAAACGTAAAATTTTTGTGGGATATGGTGAATTTTGCAAACCATCAAGCAAAATGATGCCATTATGTCATAATTAAATATTTTTTCTCTAAAATTCAATTAAAATGAAGGCAAAAATATTGTTTTTTTAATATTTTGATTAAAATTTTATTTCAAAAAGTAAGTGGGCGGAATTTTGCAATATGTGTGATATTTTAAGAAAAAAATATTTCCAAATGTATCTTCAACTGTGAATTATTATAACCATGTTTTAAGAACTTAGATAAAAAACTGTTGTTTTTTTTGGTTTTTTTACGTCATTTTTGATCAAATAGAAATAGAGTTTCTGTTTATCGAAAGAAACAAATTTTTTAAACTATTTACATTTGCGCAGGTGCATGTATTTTATCTACTTTTGAGGTCCTTGCAAAGAGATCTTTTGTTTTGACCGGGTATCATAGTTATTGTTTTTTTAATATTAAGCGCTAGCAAAATAAAGAAATAATAAATTTCACCATAATTTAATAGGAAATACAGTACTACAGTCATATTTATATCAACTTAAAACAGTAAATTATTTTAGATACAAGTACGTCTCATCAAAATTTAAAAGTAAAACCGGTTTGGACACCAAAATTTTATTGATTTTTGTATTTTTATTGCTAAGTAAAGCTAGGTTTTTGTTATTGATTGTCGAACTGTTTAAAATTAAACGTGAGTTGGAACCGTGTCAATCTTACTCATAATTAATTAAATGTAGATTGTGTTTCATCTTTTGCTTGAATGTAAACAAAACACTCCTTAAAGTAATTTTGTCACTCAGAATCAATCTTTATCTTTTTTTTATATAAATATAACTAATTCATCTACGTAAATTTACGCATTTTCATTTCAGTTCCGTAAGCTCATTATTTTTTGGCAGGCACACAACAAAAATGTTTTCAAATCATTAATCATCAAAAACGTCTTCAATTTTTATAGCAATTATTTTTCGCCACACAATAGTTCAATTAGTCTCGTCAAAAGCAGCGATTCTTAGTGAAAAAATTTCAATTAGCATTAATTATAATAATTTTTTCTCTTTTGAAAGCAATATATTTTACTTCATTAGAATGGAATCAACTAAAAAATTGCTTCGCAAAATCGTAAGCGTAACGTAAAGCTTTTTTTCCTAATTAATATTTTAAAACCGAAATAATATTAAGTCGTTGCAAAATAGAAAATACCAAAATCCACTAAATTTAAAAAAAAAACTTTGTAATTTCAAATTAAATCATCAAAATGTATAAAATAATATAATTGTTGAATTGATAGAAACAATTCAATCGAAATATTTAACTATTTCTTTGTTGTTAAAATATGCAGAAATTATGCCGAACGGCGTCGTTTTCATTTGTTGCATTTAAATTATAAATTCAGCACTTAGACCAAAAAATTATCAAGATTTTTTTATAATTTTTTGATTATGTCGTAATTTTTAATCGATCCACAAAATTAAAATGTGTCCATCAGTGGCGTGCTCAGGGGGGGGGGGGGGGGGGGCGGGCGGCGGCCCCCCCCCCCCCCCCGAAATCCGGCGAAGCCGGATTTTTTCGTAAGGGGGGACCCTTACGTTTTTTGAATTTTGGGAGAGAAAATTTTTTTCTTAAATATTAATACAGAAACTTTCCTGATGCCTTCCAAAAGCATATTAATAGTTAAAAAACCAAATTTTCCCCGCTTCGCGGGTAGTTTAAATTGACAATTTATCTCAGTTTTTCAATTTCAAATCGATTTTGCCGCTCAATAGTTAAGGTATACATGTTAAATAAAACTACTATAAACACTATTAACCTTTTATTAACGTTTTAAACACATGTTTTAAATGGATAGGAATAAAAAAACCTTAAATTTTGTTTTAATTATCACCTGGAATTAAAATTTCTAGTGTATTTTAGCGCCTTAAATTAAAAATTTTCTCCCCCGGGGGGCATTCTGCCCCCCGGACTCCCCTGACAAGGTGCTCTGCCCCTTGACCCCACTGGGGGGCTCTCGCCCCCCAGACCCTCCATTTCTGGGGGGCTGCCGCCCCCTAGACCCCCCCTCAGGGTTAGTATGTACCCCCCCAGACCGCCCCCCGAAATAAAATCCTGGGCACGCCACTGGTGTCCATCTATTGCTTTTAATACTGCTTTTAAGATTTAAGTGCATTTTTAGTCTCAGTAATAAATAAAAAGCGAGATGAAAAAACGCAATACTTTTTCAGCTATTCAAAGTAATTTTTTGTTATCAAATTATGCCCAAAATTATATAACTTTCACTTGTTGGATTACAAAATTTAACACTTGGTTTAAAAAAAATTACTATGATTTTACAAATTCGGAAAGGCCCCGTAACTTTTAACCAACGTAGAAAATTTAAAACGTGTTCATAGCTTTTAATACTGCTTTTAATTTATTTTTTCTGGTTTTTTGTCAGCTTCGGACGCAAGAGTAAAACTTTCGTTTTTTCTTCGCGTTTTTGAAACTCAGGGTGTTAAACAAGGAGCGACAGCGCCAAAGGTAAAAACACAAAGTAAAGCCGTATGATTCTATGGTTAAGACGCGTTTTTTTCTGGAAACAATCGGAAAAGGTTAAAGTTAGCTTTGATCGTAAAAAATTCATATATAAAAAAATTATTTTTTTCCGGATCGCACTTGTAATTTTCAGACACTGTAGCTGATACTCAAATGTTGAGAGATTATCGTATTATCGACTTCTCTGTTTTTAGAAATTGTTTTCTAATTTACATTTTTTTGTGTTATTTACAGCCAGTCCGACCGCTTTTGTGAGGCGTCAACTAGTGTTGCCGATAATGTTATGGGCCGTTTTTTATCTAACTTTTATTTGTGAGTATTATGTTTTTAAAATGATGTTGCTTGCGGTGATCATTTTTAATCTAACGGTTTTTGTAAAATGTATCTTTATTGCAGACCTGTGCACGGTCTGAAAATGCCCCCCCGTTTTATTGGAGGATTTGCCCCCCCCGTTTTATTGCCCCCCCCCCCGCCAAAAAATGAAAAAGTACCCTAAAAATATGACGCCATTTTTGACCTATGATGACGCCATCATCGCAAATTTTTTGCAGTTTTTAGCCTATTTCAATGTATTTTAAGCCATTTTAGACCTATTTTTACCTTATTTCCGCTTTTTTGTCCCTTTTTTCCCTTTTCCCTTCTTTTTTCTCCTTTTTTTCTCTTTTTTTTTTCTTTTTTCTTTCCCCCCCTGCTTGCCCCCCCCCCGTTTTATTGCCCCCCCCCCCGTTTCAAAAAAGTTGCCCCCCCGTTTTGGAATTGCCCCCCCCCCGTTTTAACACCCGGGGGGGGGGGCAGTGCACAGGTCTGTTATTGTAATGCTTCCGTAGGACTCGGAAAAACGGACGGATCTACGTATAAGTCAGAATAGGAGCTCCGAAGCTTTACCTAGTTTAAATGGTCGGATATCCGAAGGATGATATTTTCTGATAGAAACACCACAATATTGCAGAAGTGTTTAATACTTATTAATATTTTTTTATTTTTATTAATAATCCTAAAATTTATTTGGACTCATTGTATATAGTTAGTGTCGACAATTGTAATTCTTTTTAAAGTTAAGTCACGCAATGAAAAGAAAAGTTTTTTTATCCGGAAACTTTAATTTTTATGTATACTTCACGTTCACTTTTGTTTTGCGAGAAATACTAAATGTACACACCGATTTCGTCAGATGTTTGGCCGATTTTTTGCGGAGATTTCTTTAAAATGTCGTCAGGAATTATATTTTTTTACCGTTTTGTAAAAGTTTCCAAAATAAAAGTAATTCAATTTGTAATAGCTAGATTCAATCTTTAATATTAATAGTTGGATTAATTTTAAAGTGCAGCTGCTATTACCACTAACTGTCTACTTTAGTACTAATATAAAGTGTCAACTATATATAGATAATTAAGTGTCAACTATATATAGATAATTAAAATTTTTAGTTTACAAAAAACTCCTTGAAATTATTTTTTATAATTTAAGAAATTAAAAAAATAGGGATGTTTTATTGGCTCCGAGGGTCCTTCAAAAGCTCTAAAAATTTAACTAGGTACGTAACATTTAATGAAACCCGAATTATATCCGTAACAGTTTGTTAAAATTCCATTATCTACGGTAATGTTAAAATTTCTGTTCAAAGCAAATGTTAATTGTACCTCCGTTATTGTTTTTAAGCGGTTTTTGTGTATAAAGATGCGGAACCTTTTTGATCAAATCCCTGTTTCTGCATAAAAATTAAATTTCCCCCGAGACGAATCGACCCTTTTTTGTTCAGCCGTCGAAAGTATAAATGGACATCTTTTTGCGTATGGAATTCCCCAGCGCCCAGATCCGCCGCAAGTCTCCCCATTTCTGATTTAGTTTTTTTTCTTTTCTGACGGAAAATGTAACAAAATCTGTCGTTTTTCAAGGTGATATGGCGTCTTTTTTTCTTTCGTGCAACTGTTTTTATTTTACCCGCTGTTTTATTTTCTCTCCAATTATATAGTCTTCCCTCCGTGTACGGTGGAATTTTGATGGAGTACGAGATAACAGGACTAAAAATTACCCTGTTTTTTCATTTAATTATTATCATTATAATGATTCGACTAAAAAGTGTGACTTTCTGGCCGTAAAAAACAAAATATATAAAAAATTTTTAAGTTGACAACAGGTTTTTTGTGGTTTTTTTTCTGTTTGATACAAAGATTACACTAAGATTGGGTTTTTTTACTATTGCCAACCAATTTTTTTGGTGACAGGTTGCTTTTTATTTTTTATTTTATTATTCAAATAAGATATTTATTTAATGCATAGTTTTTGGAGAGAAGAGTTTTAATTTTTATTTTAATAAAGTTTTAGTAGAATTTTTGTTAAATTAAGTGCTGTCCATACAACTGAAATGCAAAAATTTCCTGTTTTTATGCACCCAGCAAATTTTTAAACGTGACGAAGTGTAAATAAAATAAAATTAGTGACACTTTAAAACACTACCATCCGCCTAGTATTTTTTGTTTCTGTAAAGAATAAAATATGACAACAAATTTACTGGAGCAGGTTATTAAGTTAATTGCAGTAAAAATTACGATTTAGATTTCGTATTATTTTGGTCGAATTTTTATTTGAATTAGTTAAATTGGTTTTTTTTATTGATATTGTTATGGTGTACAGTTGTGATGTTTTCGGAGCTTCGGATCGAAGATTCACTTTTAGAGCTTTAAAGAAACGCACGGAGCTTGAAAAATGTGAAGTAAATAATAATAAAATAATAATAAAATAAGACCTTATTCGTATTTTTACTTTTAAACTAATTTCATAAATATGGTAATTTCCATCATTTATTTTGTCAAATTTTTTTTGTGAATTAAATCTTTTTTATACTTACAAAAAAACAATAAAAATAGTCTTAAAATGCGAATAAAAGAATTTTAAATATATTTATTTTAAGGTTGAATAAACTTAAAGTTAATAATTATGAAAGAGAACTCCAAGGCTCTTTCCGCTTTGAATGGAAAAGCTCCGGAGCATGATACTGAAGAGTAAAAAAACATCACAGATATTTTTTTATTTGATTTTATGCTAAAAGCTTAATTTCGTTATTTAAAACTTAAATTATGCGCCGAATTACTCCCAAATAAAAAGGAAAAATGATTTTAAACTAAATTGCTTTATAAATTGACTCAAATCTCCAGACCTTTCCTTAAAAGCGGATATAATAAAATGTTACCACTATTAAAACATAAGTATCATATTCTTATAAATTTCTGTATAGTATCACTACATCGAGTTTATTTTAAAAAAAAGTTCATTAATAAAAATGTTTTTCATTTTTTATAGACTGTTATATTTTTATTTATAAACATTTTTATATTTGTTAAATCTTGATTTTTTCAGGTTATAATGAAAAAAAATAAAAAAAGACTAAAATTTGCTTAAATTTTTTGGCTCTAACTTGTATTGTTTGACTAATTTTTTAAAAGGTAAACAACACTGCTGTAAAAAAAATTAAATTGTTACATATTGCTACCGCAATTTCTTTTAATTTTAGCTTTAATTTAAAACTTAAGATATTCCTATTTAGTTTTTAGAATTTTACTTATCTTGAATTTTAATCGCTGTTGGACTTTAAAAAAAACATTGCTACCTACATGTAAATTAGGTAGAGCTTAAAAAATGGATAGACTGCGATAAACTAGCCATTTTGCCTCTTCTGATTTAATAAGCATTTATGCGTAGTTTGTTCCTTTTAATTTTTTTACCGTATACCAAAAGGTTGGTTATAGTTTTTTTTGCAGGATGCTTTAAGTCTAAGTTATTTCCACTCGGATTCCAGCAGCGAGGGTGGGGTAGTTAATTTTTCCTCCCGCAGTCTTTTAAGGTTGGTTATAGTTTTTTTTTGCAGGATGCTTTAAGTCTAAGTTATTTCCACTCGGATTCCAGCAGCGAGGGTAGTTAATTTTTCCTCCCGCAGTCTTTTAAGGTTGGTTATAGTTTTTTTTGCAGGATGCTTTAAGTCTAAGTTATTTCCACTCGGATTCCAGCAGCGAGGGTAGTTAATTTTTCCTCCCGCAGTCTTTTTCGTTTCGTGCCACCAAAGAAAGCGAGGGGAATTTTTAAATTTTTCTCGGGCATCTTTTTCGGTTTTTATGCGCATGGCCATTTTTACTACGCGGCGTCCAATGTAGGGGGGAACTGGTTTTTTTGCGCGATATTTTCAGCGGGCAGCTGTTCTCTTCCGTTCGCCTCCCCAATTCTCCACCGTCAACTCCGCGCCGGTCCGAAAGAAATCGCTTATATCGTGCCGGAAAGTCGGACGGCTATCTTCATTAGTCGAACGCTTATATCCCGCCAGAAAGCT